>PVJS01017877.1:0-35593 GCA_004027185.1 Glis glis | reverse complement strand
GGTGGCGCACGCTTGTAATCCCAGTACTTTGGGAGGCGGAGACCGGAGGATCCGGGTTCGCGGCCAGCCTCAGCTCTCTTGCTCTCTCTCTCCCTGTCTCTCTGTCTCTCTGTCTCTCTGTCTCTCTCTCCTTAGTGAGGCCCTCCGCAACTTTGTGAGACCCGGTTTCAAAATAAAGTATAAAAAATAGGGCCGGGGGTGTAGCGCGGAGGTAGAACGCCCTTGCGTTCAATCCCTGGTACTGCAAAAAAAAAAAAAAAAACATATTACTGGAAGCAAATTGAATATAACAAATAAACACCTAAGTGAATTTACCGAGCATGCGCAGTGAAGCGGCAGAGGGGAGCGCAGCAGGCAGGAACCCGGGCACCTGCTGCTCACCGTGCGCGTCCTGGACAACCCGCTCCACCTTACCGGAACTGTTTCTTTGCGCGTGGAAGATAAAGCAGTGGGGATAACTAACCTGCCCTTTATCTCACGCTTTAGATGTCCACAGTTCTACAAGCCAGGGAAGTCCCTGTATACATTCTTTGCTTGTGGAGGTGGCTTAGAGGAAAGCAAGGGTGGGCTTTGCAAGTAGACAAACAGGTGTTTTCCTAGCTGGGTGGGCTGGGTAAGCTTTGGGGGCTTTGCCTTTCTAACAAGCACAACGCAAGAGCCCTTTGGTTAGAGAGAAAACACAGAAGACACCCAGCAGAGTGCCCGGGCACACTGCACAGATTCTGTAGTGGTAGAAACCAACTTGACCACTCTCTTGATTCCACTGCCGAAGCCCATCTTCCTCCTCCGCAACGCCAGCATGCTTGCTACCAGTGACAGTGGCCCAGGCTCCCGCCGTCCTCCTCATCACTAGGACAAGGTCTGAGTGGGAACCCTCAGTCCCTTCCACCCCTGTCCTCAGATCCACTTTCAGCCAGACCCTCGTTCCAGGTCTGGGGATTACTTTCAATGACCACATGGTGGCCACAGCCAAATGCATGTATATATATATATATATAGTCTGCTATCATCTTATGACTACTGAATATTCAACAAAGCTCCCTAAAGAGAAGTCATTGAAATTTGGAAAAATAACAGCTTATGCTGAGAAAAGAGGCCACAGTCAAGATATCCCAGCAGAAAATAAAATTAATATTTTTTAGTCACAGATACAAAAAGCTCAGGATTTATGGTTTGTCTCCAAATCCTGATAGAAGCGATGTATGTACAAAATTTTTTATTACTTATTATGTGCCCGGTACTGTGTTAAATCCTCAAATGTATTCTTGTCTTTGCAACTACCCTGAGACATGGATCATGTTTATCATATCCATTCTACAGACCAAGAAACCGAAAAAGAGAACTCAAGTAAGGGGCCCCCCGCGAACAGCTAGTCCCCATCATGAGATACTGCTTGCTTCTCTTCGTACCCTGACATGTCCATCTCTTTTGATAGTATTGCTACCGTGTTGAGCCATAGCACACTCCTGTGGCATGAAGAACTCCCCACCCAGAGCAGGGAGTCCCTAGTTCATGGACCTGCAGGGCGGTGCACTTACAACACCCCACGAGGTTAGGGAATCCACAGCAAGAAGGAATGAAGCTACTTTTCCTTTTGCCAAACTAGCAGGATTGTCTTGCCTTTAAAAAGTGAGTACTGCAGAACCACTCCCAAGTTATTAGTATTCAAAAGAGCTTTCGCTTGGGTATGGTGGTGCACACCTGTAATCCCAGCAACTCAGGAGTCCAAGGCGGAAGGATCAAAAGTTCGAGGCCAGCCTAGGCAACTTAGCAAGACCCTGTTTTAAAATAAAAAGATAAAAAGGGCTGGGGATGGAGCTCAGTAGTAGAGTACCCCCGAGTTCAATCCCCACTACCACCAAAAAAAAAAAAAAAGAATTTTGGTGTCCTATATCAAATACCCCTAAACTTCTGCTATTTGTCTTCCCTTTCACCATTTTATCGATTTTATTTATTTCGCCTAATTTCCCCCAATTTAGCTTTAAGGGTTACACGCTACATGTAATACCAAACAGACAGATGCGATTCATCAAAATCGTTGCAGTTTTACCTTATATAGCGCTTTTGGTCATGTAAGGTTGACGGTGTCTCAAGCAACTTATCCAGAAGTAATTCTTGCAAAGCTTCAATTCGTGTTTCTACTTCAGCATAATCTATTTTTTCGAAAAAAAAAGAAAGAATATATGAGATTTACAGAACTGAAATTTAAAATCAAGCTTTAGAAAGCAGAATAGTGGTTGTTTTGGACTGAGAAGGTCCCTTCACAAGGGACCTTTGTAAGGCGATCAAAACACACCGTCTCTAGAATGTGCATGAGCCCGTGGATTTGTCAGAATGCGCTGACCTGGAACATGCAAGGCCTGTGTATTTCACTGAATATAAATTTTGCCACAATAAAGAAACAAATTATGGTGTGAGTCCTTATGAATTTCATTGTGAAGTTAAGAAACCCTGTGATATTTCTCTTAACTGATAAGGTTTTAACCACAGGCTTTAAGCTTCTTATTTTTTTAACTCTGGTATTGGAAATAATTGCAAAAGGTGTTGGGCTTCCTTAAAAGTCAGGTTAGAATCCAAACTATATTGTTCTCCCTGAAGAGGGGAGATTGAAATGCAGGTTTCCATGTCTATTAAATACCTGTTGTGGCTTTTTTCTGGCGAGAAAGATTTTTAATAGCTTTGTGGTTAACAGCAAAGAACATCGGAGACTAACATACCGTCGCGGTTGCTCATTATAACTACATCCCAGTAAGAAAATGCCTGATGTTATTTTGAAATAATTGTTTTACATTTTAAAGAGAACACCATATAAACAAATCTAAAATGCACGTAACATTCTCCGCAGAACGCATTCCACTTTCTTCCTGTCAGAGGGAAGTAGAAGATCTAAGAGTAATAAACAAATCTTACATTTCTTGAAAACTCGCACCTCCGTCTTCCCGAAGAGTGACTTGGCCTTTTCATAATCATTAATAACCACATCATAATCACCCTTTAAAATAAAGAAACATTTGGGGGACTGTCAGGAAAGCATAATGAAGACATTTGGTTAACATAAAAAAAATCTTAACAAATCCTTAAAGTTTATGACACCTATAACCGTACGTACATAAATGTGTACTCTACCTTCTGAATATTCCTTTCAATGTTGAGAGGGAGATTAAAGAGAAACTTAAATCGCTGAAGCACATTGAGTGCGTTTCTGGTGGAATCTGCCTTGTCCTTTCGACCTAACACTTCTTGAAATAACGTGTCTGCGGTATTACTTGCTCCTGTTTTAAAGCGAGAAAAAGAAACTTAAAAACTTAAATAAAGGCTCGTTTTAACCAGAAAATGTGCAACTGAGCAATAGAAGCAAAATGTTGGACCACTATTGTAGTTTTACAGTAAAACTCAATAGAATGCTTTTTTAAAGTTAGCTCTTCAGAGATCTTTTTGATTTACTAAATTAAAATTTCCATCTTGCCCGCAGTCTTTTCATATTTTGAGAGTGGTGTCCGATTAGATACGACTATACTTAACATGCTCAAGTAAGTTCTCCATCATGAACCTGTATTTATTTTAGTTACTCTTCTAAATTTTCTAGTAATTATAAGCCCTTAAGCTGGACCATTACTTTAGACGATAAGGGTAAAACACACATTCATGTATGTACACACACGTGTACATGAGTTAAATTCCATGGATTCCGTATCTACATATGGGGTAATAAAACAAGGAAAATGGTTTTAATAAAAGTTATTCAAGAGAAATACTTTTAAACTAATCCCATTTCTTGACAAAATTATGTCCTTACACAGCAGGCACAGAAAATTACATAAACAATTTAAAATGACAAACTTTAACACAGTGTCATTAATATTTCTTCAATCAACTAATTTTTAGGAAATTATACATAAGCAGGACATTTCCTAAGCCCCCCCCAAGACTTTAAACTGTATGGGTCACTATAATGAAAGAGCTGATTTATCTAAAGTAAAATTTTCTATCTACAAAAATAGTTTCAGTTTTTTCAACTTGTGAATTATTTTTAATTAGCCACAAGGAACAGGGAGAGAAAGGATAAACTGTTTTGGGCTGTTTGATCGCTGCTTGTAAAAAGTTTCTACATTATCTGGTCTAGTGACTATACTTTAAGCAAAGATGAAAAAATTACCTCAGTCTCACTGGGTGGCTTGCCTGCCGTACCCTCTGGTCCACACGGTGGGTGGCCTGCTCGTGTTAAAAGTCGTCTTTGTAACATGATTGTTTTATCTAAATAATGTTTAAATTCTGTTGAAATTTTAAAGGCCTGATATAAAAACTGTGTTTGGTCAAGATAGCTGCTTTCACCACATGCCATTTAACGTAGACTACTAAATTTCTATTATAAGAGGAGGAAAATATATTCCCCTCTCGCCACCAAGCCACATAACGAAGGCTAAACGAATATTTGAAATCTGATCAGAGTTAAAACATTTTTTCTTCAAGGAAAATTATTTTAAAATATTTGCTTATCATTTTAAAAACATAAACTTCATGAGTTGAGGCTTCATTACTGAATAGATATGTGAATGAGACTGAGTATTTTTAAAAAGTTCCTCATATGTGGGGTTTAGATGTTAAATCACCAAGCACTGTGTGTGTGTGTGTGTGTGTGTGTGTGTGTGTGTGTGTGTGTGTGCAATGAAAGAATTTGGAGCAAATAAATTAGACTTTTCTTATTTTATTTTTAAAGCAATCAAAATACCAACTAGTAATTTTAACTCCTCTAAAAAGGATGAAAACAAGCACAGGGAGAAAACATACTTATAATTAAATAAAATACGAACACTTTTGCAGAAAATTTTATAGGCAAAAATCATAAACTATAAAATTGTAACTTACATAGAAATGTATGAATTTATAGAGAGAGGGTTTTAATTTATGTGACACTGAGAAACTACATAGACAACTTCTGTCAATAAATAATTATTCTGCTGTGAATTTTATTGCATTCACAATAAAACTGTAGTTCATGACTCTGATGGCTGGATGGGCACATCCAGGAACAAAACAAAACACATGAAAGCAGCCGAACCCAGACTTGTACAGCAGATAAAAATCACCAGCAGCTCACAAAATGCGCTGTCTTTCTCCTCAAGGGCAAAACAAAACCACTAAAGAAAAGGGGTGATGCCACAGTTAAGGCCACCTGCAGGGCACCCGCCTTCATCCAGTAAAAAGCCCCCACGTGTGTCAATCCATACACACCTCCCTCCACTTTCTCACCAAGAATACCCGATTTTAAGGCAGCTGGCCGGGGCTTGAACATTCAGTGTGACCACAGAATAAATCTAATCGGATGACCAAAAGAATCATGGCTTTGGTCCTGGGAGCCACTGACCGAGCCCCCGTTCTAGACATGAAATTCCTTCCTTTCCCTTTACACAGGGATGGTCTCAACACCACAAGCGTGGACAGTGATCGTCACTGTCTCAGTTACACACAAGTCCCGGGAACCGACAGCACAGCTGCTGGAGTGTCACTGGGCCACCAGCCGCCAACAGTCCCCACGTGGAGGCCTGGGAAGAAAAGCCACTTCCACGTTACACACGAACTTTCCCCTCTCACCTGCCCACAGATCTATCCTTAATATGCATGGGAAATTTTCAATTGTGCCAGGAACTCCTGTCATGTAGAAAATCTAGTCCTGTACTTCTAATGCTAGCTTATAATTTCAAGATTTATTTAAAGTAAACATTATGCTTTCTCTTATTTCAAAGTGAACTTATTAGTCCCTTTCTTGGTACTGACACTTGAGACAATAGATCATAGAAGTGATTTTTAATCTGTGCTTTCCCCTTCCTGAGAATTGCAGAGGTCAGGGAGCAGGAAAGAACAAGCACCCACCACAATTCCTCCCAGGAATAGGCAAGCCGAGTGAGATGAGAAAACGAAACATTAAGGCACCTGGAAGATGAAGGTAACTCTAAAATGTGTGAGCACATTCAGGAAAACCAACGCCACAGAAGAAGACCTAACAACCTGCTGTATGCGTCTCCATTCCAACAGATTCTAGAAATGACTACATAGGTAGCAGCTCAACAAGATAAACGCAAATAGCACTGCAAACAGTATTTAATGCTTGTCTATGACACCGTGCCTGACACTGGTGTAACACAGCTCTCCATAAAGCACACAGCACTAGTATCTTAGGGCCACAGTGGTTGCGGTGGCACGCACCTGTAATTCCAGCAACTCAGGAGGCTGAGGTAGAAGGACTGCAAATTTGAGGCCAGCCTTGACATCTTAGCAAGACCCTATGTCAAAATAAAGGATTGGAACCTGGGCGCAGTGGTGCACACCTGTAAACCCAGTACTTGGGAGGCTGAGACAAGAGGATCGCAGGTTTGAGGACAGCCTCTGTAACTTAGCAAGACCCAGTTTCAAAATGAAAAATAAAAAAGGGCTGGGGGTGTGGCTCAGTAGAATGCCCCTGGGTTCAACCCCCAGTACCACAATGAATGAATGAATGAATGAACAGCTCAGTGGTAAAAATCTCAACACATCACTTCCTTACTAAACCCCTTCAATGGCTGTACTGTCCAAGTTACAAACTCTTAGAAGTAAAGCACTGTTTTATCTTTATATCCCTGGGATAAAACAAAAATATGCTCAATGAATGTTTACAAAGCAAGGACTAAACTGTCTTTGAATCAATGAACAGAACAATAGTCTTCCTACCCAGAGGGTTGGCACAGCACGTACAGTGCAGGTCGGCCTCGCTTTGCACACTGTGGGGGACCACGACAATGGCTGTACACGTCGAAACCCAGCAAAACCATCGTAGCAATCAACGGGAAAATTACAGACAGTCCTCAACTTGCAATGGCTCCCCTTAGGATTTTTTTACTTTATCATGGTACAAAAACAATAAGTATTCTGTAGGAACTTCAAATTCTGAATTTGGATCTTTTCTCAGGCTAGTCATATGCAATCCAATCCCCTCTCAAGGTGCACGGGGTTTCAGTTCCCAGCCAGGCCCACCCACACGAGGATAAGCAACCCATAAGCCATGGTACCCTGCGTTCCGGAGCTGGGATATTCAGGAGGTTATGTGGAATAAATGCATTTCCAACTTAGGATGAGTTGATGAGGGTGTGACCTCATCCTAAATCAAGGAGCATTTCTACAGTTTTCCAAGACTTCTAAAAGTTTTTGGTAAAACACCGAAACTTACTTACCATTCATTATAAATGAACAGAATTTAAAAAGTATAGAGCAAATAATTATTAATTAGTATACTACAATTTAAAATTTTAGAAACGCTGAAAATTAAAGTGCTTTATTTCTTTTTTGAACTTACCAAGAGTTCTTGAGTGCTTTCTGTCTCTGGTCCTAGAATTTACAATATGTTCAACAAATTATCATCTCCTTTCTAAGTGTAAATCAGCCCCCAACATTTTATCTTTTGTAATTTCAATCTCACGAACCATCTCCGGGGGTACTTTCATGCATCACGTCCTTTGGGGCATTGCGTTTTCTTTATAAACATTTCTCTCGCTTACGTTGGTGAGATCACCTTCGCTGAGTCCCTCCAGGGGCACATCTCTAGTCTCCAACGGCAACGGGGCCCACATTCCCACCACTGGCTATCTTTAATAACTCTACGTACGCTGGGTCTGAATTTCACTTACTGTGATGACACTCTGGGTTATTTGATGCATTTTCATCTTATGGGCCAATCTCCTTTTGATTACACATTTTTGTAAAATGTCATGTGGCGTGAGCACTGGGAGACAAGGAGACAGCACAACCACACCCTTGGCTGCCTGCGCATGAACTGATGACAGAGGTGCGATGACCAGCTACCGATGGGCTTTGCGGGGAGAGACGTGGCTGCTCAGTGGTCATCCTGAGCAGCTGTTAAGCACACAGTGATAGATGGCTAAGGAGCTGATGGGGAAGTTTATACTTCACACAGCTACCATGAATACACCGCGGGAACTGACATCTGAACTGTGTTGTTCAACTGGACTGTGCTAACTGAACCTGTGCACATCAAAACAACACACTGCAAGAACTGCCGGTAGTTCAAAGAGCAAGTTTGGAACCAGATTTCTAGATATAATTCCCAGTTCTGCCACTTATTATTTATGACTTTACATAGCTACTTTAATTTTCTGGGCTTCAGTTTTTTTTTTAATCATTAAAATGGAGATAGTAGTACAGACCTGATAGGGTTATGTTATAAGGACTACATACACATAGACTCTTGAGAACAAAACCTGACTCTTAGCAGGTGCTGCCTAAGTGTTGGCCATTATTACCATAACTACTACAAATACTTACACTGCACTGTCTAACTACTAGCTACCTGGGACTACTTCCATTTAAAGTTAATGCTAGCCGGGTGTGGTGGTGCATGCTTGTAATCTCTGTACTTGGGAGGCTGAGGCAGGAGGATCGCAGGTTCAGAGCCAGCCTCAGCAACTTAGTGAGGCCCTCTGCAACTTAGTGAGATCCTGTTTCAAAATAAAAGAATAAAATCGGGCTGGGGGTGTAGCTCAGAGGTAGAATGGCCCTGGGTTCCATCCCCAATACCACAAAAAATAAAAATAAAAATTAAATAAATAAAAAAATAAAGTTAATGCTATAGTTTGGATCTTAAATGTCCCCAAAGGCCCATGTGTTCAAGGCTTGGTTGCCAGCCTGAGGTACTATTGTGAGGTGGTGGAACCTTTAGAAGTGGGGCCTCATGAGAGGAACTTAGGTAATTGGGAGTATGCCCTTGACGGACATTTGGGGACCTTCACCCCTTCCTCATTTTCTTTTTGCTTCCTGGCTGCCATAAGGTGAGTAGTTTTGCTTCCCCAAGCACTCCCCCGCACCATGATCTTCTACTTCACCACAGACTCAAAAAGAATGGAGCCAACCAACCCCGGACTAGAACCTCTGAAACCATAAGCCAAATGTACCTTTCTTCCTTCTAAGTAGATTTTCTCAGGTATTTTGTCACAGTGATAGAAACCTGACTAATACGGTCAAGTTAATTAAAATTAAATAAAAATTTAAAAGCTGGTGCTATGGTGCGTGCCTGTAATACCAGTACTTGGGCGGTTGAGACAGGAGGATTGCAGGTTCAAGGCCAGAGCATGGTGACTTAGCGAGACCTTATTACAAAATAAAAAATAAAAATAGGGCTGAGGGTGTAACTCAGAAGTAGAACGCCCTCGAGTACCACAAAAATAATTAATTAATTAATTAAAATTTAAAATTCAGTGTTGGTGACGAAGCTCAGTGGTAGAGTGTGTACCTAGCATGCACAAGGTTCGATCCCCAGGTCCTATCCCTAGTACTGGGGGATAAAAATTCAGTTCCTCAGTTATTCTAGCCACATTTCAAGGGCTCAATGGCCACCTTTCATTCACTGCATAAGTTTTATTGGGCAGTGCTGTTCTCTACTTTGGGAAGAGTAAGAACACACAGTTAGATAAGTGGATTTGATGTAAATAAATTAACATTCATCACTGGTTTGAAATCAAGAAGAAATTATTAACTTAAGGCAAACAAGAAAAATACGTCAATACAAACAAAAAACAATTTTAATAAAATGTGTCAAGTCCAATAAATTCTGAAAAAAAAACGGGCAAAGTTCCTTGTGGCTAACCTTATTATCCCTTAGAAACTTAGTTAAAAGGAGAAAAACTGCCCAAATTAAAAAAAAAATAAACTCTCACTTAAAAAAAGGAGAAGCCGGGCGTGGTGGCGCACGCTTGTAATCCCAGTACTTGGGAGGCTGAGACTGGAGGATCGCAGGTTCGTGGCCAGCCTCAGCAATTTAGTGAGGCCCTCCACAACTTAGTGAGACCCTGTTTCAACATAAAAAATTAAAAATAGGGCTGGGGGTGTGGCTCGGAGGTAGAACGCCTGTGGGTTCAATCCCCAGTACCACAAAAAAAGAGAAAAAACTCCATTTGAAATTAACATATTCCTATACATAAGACAAAAAGCATTAGTAATTAAGCAAACTAAACTACACTCATACACATTTATTCCTCCCTTCCTTTTCAAAAAGAACTTAAATGTTCAGTAGTCTCCTATGATGATTTTTCCTGACTTCGGTTCTCTGTGTTTTCACCAGCCTGCAAGTCTCTGGGTGTCTAGGACAGCCCTGTCAGGGCAGAGGAGACTCTGGGAGCCACCTCCCCCCGCTCCTTTCCCAGGCTGGCTCGGCCAATGCTAAATAAACGTTTGTCACGCTGACCTGAACTAGCAAAACCTTATCCTCAGATAGCAAACATCAACATCATGTTGATAAAGAATGTTCCTGAACAAAGGACTGTACTTTAAGGAACATCTTTCAAATTAAAGGTAAAATTTTACAATAAAAGTAAAATTCTCTATAAGTCCTGAGAGTCTTATAGAGAAGTAACCATTTCTGTCAGCAAGCCCGATTTTATCCAAAAGAGCAAAATTCAGTAGAAAGTTAATATGACAGATTTTTAGAAAGAGTTTACGGTTAGAAGGCTAAATGAGCAATGTGTGCATGCATGCTTCTGATACCCTGACATTTACCAAAATGTATAACTACAATGCACCAATAAATGTAATAAATAAAAAATAATAATAATAAAAAAAGAAAAGAAGTAAAACTACTTCCCTTACGATCTTTAATATTACTAATTCCCAAGGGAAGATTTCCTAAACTATAGCTTAAGAGAAAAAAATTATGTTATCACATGATGCTAAGCCTAACGAATGAAAGGGACCTTAGTATATTACAAACACTGACAAGTATCGCTTTTTCTGATATAATGGTATACTTACTATGTCAGTGGTTCTTAAAAGTCACCTTCTAAAAGTTACTGGACTAATCTCATTATTTTTGTACAGATATCATGGTTTGATGACAAATTCTATAGTGCAAATAACATCCCTAAATAGAAATATCCTTCTAAAACCTTAAAATGTCTGACTGCACCAGTGTAGAAATAGCTCCAGTAACTATGTATTTGGGTAAAATTCCGAATATATTCATTTTAACAAAGTTTGTAACTTAGTTCTCAGACACAAAAGCAAGGCAAAACTCTCAAGGCAAGTAATAAATAATAACAGCAATAATAATCAGAGGAAAGGATTTTTAAGTGTTACCAAACTCAAAAATTTAGAATGAAATCCAAGTTTTCAAATTCTACAACCAAGGCAAATGTTCTCCCTCATATGCGGAAGCTAGAGAGAAATTGGGATACGGGAGGGACCCCAGACAAAGGAGGAGAAACCTCAGTGGAGGGAAGGAGGGGACCTAAGTGAGGGAGATGGGAGGGGGAGGAAGACTTGAGGAGGGAAACACCTCAATGGAATGATGCACACACACACAACTTACCAAAGCCAATCACTGTGCCGAGCGAGGGAGGGTGGAGAGGGAGAGGAAGTGGGGTGGGAACTGGGCAAGGGTGCTGTGTGCATGTATGCCTCCATCATCCTGAACTGCATCAAGATGTATCATTACAATGGACCAATTAAAAAAAAATTCTACAACCAAGGAAATTCCACATCAAAGTAAAGCTACTGCTGCTGCTGCTGCTGCTCCCCCACCCTCCCTGGTACTGGGGATTGGACCCAGGAACACTTCACTACTGAGTTACACCCCAGCCCTTTTTAGTTTTTACTTTGAGATAGGGTCTCGGTAGTTTGCCAAGGCTAGCCTCAAACTTACGATTCTCTTGCTTCCACTGGAATTATAGGCATGCACCACTGCACCAGCTAAAGCTTCTTTCTAGAAAATACTTTCTTAGTAGGAATTCCCCAGGTTTATGAACAGCCACTTACATAAAGGTTCAGAAAGTTCTGCTCATGGTGCTAAATTAAGCCGGAAGTACAAAATTAGCTTCATAGCACAGTACCTGCATTCACAGAATCTTTAAAGATCTAATGGGAGGCCTCCTAATTTTACTTCTTAACCCTTCTTTATGAGGAAATCATATACTATACTACACTACATTTTAAAACAAGGACATTCCTGTGGGCATCATTGCTTCATAGCAAATGTTAATGACATGTATAAAACAGGATAACTTACTCTTAAGATACTAATATTATAATAAGGACTAATTTAGCAGATGAGTTTCTTATAAATCAGTAGGGTAAGTAGCTGGGACCCAAGATGTCAGAAAAAGGATAAAAGAGCCAGGCGAGGTGGCGCACGCTTGTAATCCCAGTACTTGGGAGGCTGAGACAGGAGGATCACAGGTTCGCTGCCAGCCTCAGCTACTTAGTGAGGCCCTCCACAACTTAGTGAGACCCTGTTTCCAAATAAAGAATAAAAAAATACGGCTGGGGGTATAGCTCGGAGGTAGAATGCCCCTGGGTTCAATCCCCAGTACAAAAAAAAAAAAAAAGAAAAAGAGCCGGGCGTGGTGGCGCACGCTTATAATCCTAGTACTTGGGAGGCTGAGACAGGAAGATCACAGGTTCGCCGACAGCCTCAGTCATTTAGTGAGACTCTTAGCAACCTAGTGAGACACTGTTTCCAAATAAGAAATAAAATCGGTCTGGGGGTGTAGCTTGGAGATGGAATGCCTCTGGGTTCAATTCCCAGTACCACAAAAAAAAAAAAGAAAAAGAATAAAAGGAGAGGCAGATGGGAGCCAGAACTTTTGCACGCATCAGTTTCTCCTGGGTCTACGATTTTTACACAATGTCTTCAGAATTGATGCACTCTCAGACAGCTGCCTTGAATACTTTTTGGAAAAATGCAAGAAGTAAACAGATGATACCTAAGCATCTGTCATTCTAGAAGCTGAGGTCACCTGCATTAAGCACTGGTGGATACCTGAAGATGGCTCTTTCAGGGTTTTGGTCAATGACAATCCTGGACACTATGCCTCGGTGCTAGAAATTCCTGCCTTTGATGATGCTATTTACATACCGGTCTGTTTTAAGGTAGCAAATTTTATTTCATAAGAAGTATAATGGCTTGTTTTCAAATTCTGATTTTTCATAAACAAAATACAAACAGAACCAGAACATTCATTTTCAATGTTTCTATTCCCCTTCGTGTTCATTAAATCAATACTATTTAGAAAGGAATACTGAAACGCAACTTAACTACCTTGCCCTGTGAAATCAGGTCCAAGAACTACATTGAAGCTTATGTTATAAAGCCCATAAATAGTTTTGGGTGGTAGAACAAAACTTACTGTTCAAAACATTCTCCAGTTTCTGCGTCATGGATCCTTCTACTTTTTCCGTTCCATCCTCTTCTAGTTTTTGATGGATGGCTAGGAAAAAAAAATCTAGTTAAAATGTAGGCCATTTTAGGTGGGAACATATTATATCAAAATGACATTTTTAAACAGCTTTTAAAAATGGTCATATTATTTTTTACTACTGGAAAGGAGCACAAACATGTAATACAAGTACCCAGCAGACGCCACCTAAGCTAGTCACAGTTTAATATTATTCAAATAGTACATAATACACATAATCCATCATGTGATCTTCAAGACTCAGTGATAAAAGCGGTTGAGTGAAAAAAGAAAAGGATAAAAGAAGAGTGAGATTTTAGGCATCTCGGATCTTATTCCTAAGGTCTTTGGCATTTGGCCACAGGAAAGTCATTCTTATCCCTCAGCTTTAATATTTGCAAAACAGAAATCCTATGATTTGAAGTCTAACAACCTCAAAAAAATGTAATTTATGCTTTTGGGCTATAATGTAACAATATATATATATATATATATATATATATATATATATATATTATTCATGTTCTACTCACAATAAATCATTTCCTGAAGATTCCAAAGAAGTATCTAGCAACATCTACTAAATACGTCAACTGTGGATGTATAAATCACGTGGGAGCTTTTGGCCTTTATTGATTAGGTCTCTCTGGTTCCGATAAAGATTATTAGGGAATTGTTTGTAATATATATTTTAATTTTTAATAGTTTTTAAATTTGTTTTATTAGTGCATTGCAATTATACATCATAGTGATAATACATATTTTTAAACTGTTAATGACTAGCTGGGTACAGTGGTGCACCCCTGTAATCCTAGTACTTGGGAGGCTGACACAGGAGGATTGCAGGTTCAAGGTCAGCGCACGGTAACTTAGCAAGACCCTGTTGCAAAATAAAAAGAATACATTATGATGTAAGACTATAATGTACCAGTAAAATTATTTTAAAAATAAATAGATAAAAATAAAATAAGGCTGGGTGTATGGCAAAGAGGTAGAAGGCCCCTGGGTTCAATCTCCTGTGCCACAAAAAAGTACAAAAAAATAACTGCTAACTCCTAAATAGAGTAGATTTTAAACAGAGAAAATCGGGCTTATGTAGGTGAAGAACGAAGAAAAAATTCAAAACAAAATGGCCAAATATAATTTCTGTGTCACAAAATTGTACGTGTCACAAATATAAATTCTGTGTCACAAAAATATTTTTATTATGTCACAAAAATTGTGACAAAAATTGTGACATAATAAAAATAATAATAGCACAGCAAAAATTATTTGAGCTGTGACTATATACTAAGCTCTATAAGCTTCTTGTATTTATTTATCATCTTGTAAGAAGACATATAATTTGCCCTGGGTGAAAACCCAAATACAAGATGTTAACTCCACGGCCTTCCACAGCTAGTACACTGAAATGAACATCACTCTTAAATATTAGTTATTCTCTAACATTCAAAAGTGAGTTGAAGCTCTTTCTTAAAAGGAACTTATAGATTCTGCCTTAATCTACCGGTCACAGATGGCAGACTTAGGCTTTAATAAAATAAAATAAAATAAAATAAAATAAAAACAAATACACAAACTTGTCTGCCTATGCTAGAGTGTGTGCATGTGTGTGTGTCTTTTCTTTAATGAGACCTATACAATTCAGTATATTTCCCTCGACTCATTGATGAGAAAATTCTGAGCCAAATTCAGTGCTCAAATACACCACAAACACATTCTTGACACCTGATAACATCTATTTCTTTGCTCTTTTTCATGAGTTTTTAACCCCAATCTTGTTCTCTTTAATACCTTTTTCTTGTAAAGCCACCTCAATTTTTGTTTGAAATTCTAAAAGGAAAAGACTGCTCCTCTGTTGAAGAAACACATTCGTAGAAAAAGAAATACATTTGGAAAAAAAAATCAGCCATTGCACTTTAAATAGTCTTGGTTGATTCAGGAGTAAAGAGAAAATAATTTATTTAATATTTCAAATTGAGATTATGTGGTGACAGTGACATAGAATGTTTCCATATATCAAAGCTGAAATGTAAATTCAACTTGCGAAGTTGAATGGAAAAGAACTTCCTTCTCTAGCTTGAAGGAAGGAGACAAACTATGCCTAAGTATTAAATCGCTAAATTAGAAAGACTTCCAAGCTTTATGTAAGCAAATCTGTTCACACCACTTAAATGCTGTGATTTCCTGACAATCCTGGTTGCACAAGAACACTTGGCCCACGGTGCAGTTTCACCAAGCGGGCTCTGCACGTGGTTCGTGCTGGGCAGTAAGAGCTTACATCTTAGCCCTGTCTTCAATATTATTTTCTAAGTCAAAATTAGCATTCAAGGAAATCATGCGGCCACATTTTCTGATGCTGACATAACCCACTGCGTATCAGCAGGTCAAGATGAGGTGACCCTGGTCCCCCGGCTCAGCTTACAGCAGTTTCTGCTGACAAAGCGACTTCCCCCTACCCATCTCCACCACAGCAGAGCCACTGTCAAGCTGTCAGCCAAGCATGAGGACCCAGAGACACCAGGATCTGATAAAGGCAATCCTATTTTCCAGAAAATTAAACCAAATAACCCAGTGTCTGGTTCACTTGACCTTTTATTTTCTCTGAAAACATTTTTTAAATAGAATAACTCAATAAAGCAAGTTGGTACATGATCACAGGTTTGTTATTGTTTCTAATCTATTAAAACTTAAATATGTGAAACAGTTGAACATCTTAAGTTTATATCTGGGAAACCAAAATGGTATTTAGAACAATACTAGTTGAAGAAAAACCAGAGTTAGACAAAATCGCTTAGTGATTCCCTTGGAAGTATTTGATCATGTTACTTCACTTGAATAAAAACGTGGACGTCAAACTTATAATTTCAATCAAAAAAATTTCAAAATACCTGTCCGTGCACTGTATACAAATGCCATTATTGAAAGAAGTGCTGAGGAATGATGATGTATGGGCAAGATCTAAAAGAATCCAGGCGTCCCTGCACAGTATGTACCTACTCTAACCACGGGATGTTACTGCCATCCTGTGTGTTTAAACCAGATCAGAGACTGACAAACTATTTCTATGAACAACTGGACAACAATCTAAATATTTCATATAGCCTCTATCACATATTCACCATCTTTTTTTTTAAAGTAACCTTTGAAAAACATAGCCATGTTTAACTCCTGGCCTGTATAAAGACAGGTTGTGGCCTAATCTGGCTAGTATATCAGCCTCTGAGGATTAAGATTTCCTAAACAGGAGATGAGAAAGGGTTAACTAGGGTTCATTATCAACTTAAATTTATAAAGAGCCTCTCAAACATTTAGTTTCTACTTTTTTTGGCTTAGAAAGTGATTTATTTTTCTTATGAAAAATAAAGGATTATAAATCCTTTATAAACAAGGATTATAAATAAAAAGACTGAAAATGATATGGCCATACCAGATTTTAAAAAAAAGTGGGGAAAATAAAAACAACATTCATTGTAGCTTTTAAAACAAAAGTTTTAAAATATATATATATATATATAGAGAGAGAAATACATTGCTAAAGATGAAGATGTACCTCTTGGCTCTAAATCTCTAAGCAGTCAGTAACTTAGATTCAGCACATAGAAAGCAAACATTTACAAAACTAAAACAAAAAATAAGCAAATCAACAATCTTAATATAAAAAGAAAAGCTTTTAAAAATTGAATTCAAAGGCTATCAAGTGTTGAGTAAAATGATTGAAAACTAGACCTATATTCCAGCACATTCTGAAGAGATGGCTTTCTTTCTTTCTTCTTTTTTAATTAAAAGCTAAACCAATATATCTTCTAAGCATTTAAGTAGAGATAAAAACAAATAATTTACCTACACATAAAAGAATTAGTTTGGTTCAGAATTCCTTCTCTACAACACACTACAAGTCGCTAGATCAATGCTCTATGCTTTCAGAAAATAATTCTCTTGCAGCCCAGTGGTTGTTTATATACAAAGTCAGGAGACATTTCCAGACATTCAAGAATTCAAAAAATACAGCACTGCTCAAAATAAAATAACTCTAAGACAAGAAAGATGAAATATAAAAGCACTGGTGACCAACACTAAAGCCAATTAAATGTATATGTATATAGAGTGAATTTCATACAACTGTGGTGAAATTAAATGCAAAAGATATAAATAAATCTAAGTCATACTGAAATGTAAAAGAAAAACTAAAATAAGAAGCTGGATCTGTAACTTCAACTCAATTTAAAATCAGGGAAAAAAACCCACAGGAAATAAATATGTGCTAAACTGTTGTCACATACAACAAAAGTCAAAAGACAATCTGTAAGAGAATTTTAAAACACTTCTCCCTCCATAGTAGCTGCCCTAATTTTTAATCCCACCAATAGTGTATAAGGAGATCAGTGTGCAGATTCCTCAGAAGACTAGGAATGGAACCACCATACAATCCAGCTATACCACTCCTGGGTGTCTCCAAAGGAACTGAAGTCAGAATATTATACTGAAATATGCATAACCATGCGTAGAGCAGCACAACCTAGGTGTCCATCAACAGAAGAATGGATACCAATCTATGGTATATACACACAATGAAATTTTACTAGGTCATAAAAAAGAATAAAATTATATCACTTGTAGGAAAATGGATGGAACTAGAGAATGTTACACTAGCTGAGATTAGCCAATCTCAGAAAGTGAAGGGTCATATGTTTTCTCTCATATGTGAAAGCTAGAGAGAAATTGGGAAGCAAAAGGGATTCCAGATAAAGGAGGAGAAACCCCAGTAGAGTGATGGAGGGGATTCAAGAGAAGGAAGTGGGGAAGGGAGGTGACGTGATGAAGGGAACAGTTCAAATAATGCTATGTACATATACAAAATTATCAATGCCAATATCAATAACATGTATGGGAAAGGGGAGGAAGTTGGGTGGGGTCTGGAGGAAAACGCACCACGTGCTGTGTGCATGTATGCTCCTATCACTCTGAACCTCACTGTGCTGTATAATTAAAATGGACCAATAAACATATATTTAAAAAATTCTCCCAAATCTGCAAACAATATGGTTTATATAGGAAAGAGATAAAAATGAAGGAACAAAAGCAATAATAGAATATGACCACAGGATAAAAATTTTAGTTACCATAAATATAAGTGGCTTAAATTCTTCTACTAAAAGACAAAAGCAACGTGGGTATACTTGGGAGGCTGAAACAGGAGGATCTCAGACTTGAAACCAGACTCAGCAACTTGGCAAGACTCTCAGCAACCTAGCGTGACTCTGTTTCAAAACAAAAAATAAAAAGGGCTGGAGGCATAGCTCAAAGATAGAATGCTCCTGGGTTCGATTCCCAGTACCACATTGGGGGGGGAGACATGACAAATGCTTTCAGAATGGTACTTAAAAATAAAATTCCTACCACAAGTTGCTTACCAGACATATACCAAAAACAAAATTTTTGAAAGTTTACAGAGAATATTTTGGATAAGGCTGGGATGCAACTCAGTAGTAGAGCACTTACCTAGCATGTACGAGGTCCTGGGTTTAATCCCCAGCACCACAAAAAAAAAAAAATTATGGATAATATATTTCAAGCAAATGTTTACAAAAGGGTATAAAATGTTAACATTAAATTATTGTGCAATGAAGAATTTAATATTGCTACACAAAACACACACACACACACACACACACACACACACACACACACACAAGATCTGGCCTTTACCCTGGATTCCTAGGAGATCATCTCAAAGCTCTTGGAATGCTCTGCCTCATAAAAATGTCTGTTTATCTGGGAGCCCTGGATCACACCACATAGTCTAACCATTACAGTAAGGGCTTTGGGTCACTCAGAATCACCTCCACATCTCAAGAGATGTGGAGACCGAGATCAGTCATGAAGGCCAGTGGCCAACTGTTTTAGTCAGCAGTTTTCACTGCTGTGACCAAGCTGCCTGACAAGCACAACTTAGAGGAAGAAAGGTTTATTGGGGCTCACGGTTTCAGAAGTTGAGTGGTCCATGTTTGTCTGACTCTGAGGCAGAAACCACAGAGGGAGGGCACATGCTATTCTCAGTTACGATGGCCGGAAGCAGAGAGGGGGAGGGGGCCCCAGGGACATACAGTCGCCAAGACCACAGCTCCAGTGACCCGCCTCCCCAGGCACGTGTGCCCCACCTCTGAGCCTCCTGAATTGGGGATCACGCTCTCAACACATCAGTTTTTCTAAATCCAAACCATAACACCGTGTCCGCAAGATGAAGACCCAATAAAAATGAGACAGTTGGTTGGCATTATCTTTGCCAAATTTTAAGATTCCAACATTATTTCTAGGGCAAATGTCTAATAAATGATACTCCATCAATTTAATGCACACAAAAAAGCTTCTTGATATCTGCCAATAATGAAGCCATTTATAAAATTAAAACCATAAAGAAATATGCATACGCATGCATGTTTTTTAAAAGGGTGGAGAAAAAAAGTCAAATGTGTATTTTTGCTAAGTGAAATCGTTAATTACAATAATTTTTAGAAATCATTTGTGTATCTACTGAGCATATGAGTAAGCACATTTACTTGATAAAAAACTGCTCACATGTAGTTAGGTCTCTCTTGCTGATGTAATGAGATGAACTATTGACAACTTAAAAAGAAAGCGAAAGAAAGAAAGAAAGGAAGGAAGGGAGGGAGGGAGGGAGGGAGGGAGGGAGGGAGGGAGGAAGGAAGGAAGGAAGGAAGGAAGGAAGGAAGGAAGGAAGGGGAAAGAAGGAAGGAAGGAAGGAAGGAAGGAAGGAAAGAAGGAAGGAAGGAAGGAAGGAAGGAAGACAGGCACAGCATTGAAAAACGGGCACAGAGTGTTTACCCAAGAAGGGCAGCTGGTGGCTCTGTTCGCTTCTGGGCATTCACATTTCACCCCTTCAAAATCCTAACCTCTACCTGCAAGGAAAGGGCTGCACCAGACAGACATCTAATGAGGAGGGATTTTTTGATATTTGTTTGTTGTGGTTCTGGGGACTGAACCCAGGAACACTCTACCACTAAGCTACACCCCATCCCTTTTTATTGTATTTTGAGACAGGATCATACTAAGTTGCCCAGGCTAGCTTTGAACTTGTAATCCTCCTGCCTCAGCTAGATTATAGGTATACACCACTGTACCTGGATTGGGGGGGGGGCTAAAAACAATAAAAGATGTCTGTACTTTTAGAATATAAATTTTAAAATGTTGTCTTTCTGAGTTGAAGAAGGTACAGCGTCTTAATATACAGTTACAGATTCTGAGGTACTTAAGTATAGGTACCTTTACTTTTTAAGAGTTGGGTTGCAGGGCGTGGTGGCACACACCTGTAATCCCAGTAAATTGGGAGGCAGAGATAGGAGGATCACAGGTTGAAGGATAGCCTCAGCAACTTAGTGAGATACTGTTTCAAAATAATAAATAAATAAAATAGAGTTTGGGGTGTAGCTCAGAGGTAGATGTACTGAGTTCAATCCCCAGTACCACAAAAAGAAAAAAGAAAGAGTTGAGTTAGCTTTTATTAATCTATTTTATTTTTCACTAAATTTTTATTAATTCAAGGTAGTTAAAAAGAACCTACCCAACATCTTTCATTGAAACATACATTTCTATTTAATACAATTTCCCTCACATGTGAAGTGGATAGCAGAGGTGGACAGCTAACTCTGCGAGTGTGTGTTGGGGGCTGAGGGGTGATGGCTAAAAAGAATAATGCATCATCCTCGGTCCTTTCCAAACCAAACATACAATGGGCCCGTCACATTTACAGAATTACACACATGTGTAAGATATCGATGGTTGCAAAAGGATTTTAAGAATGTGAGAATATTGCCCCTTGGGATTTAATTTCTTATCAGCCCCGAAGATTGGGCATCATAGAGAGGTGAAGGAGTCTCCCATTTCACACATGTAAGATGGGTCAACAAAGCCTCAGAGACAAATATTTAAAGTACAAGCGTACTTCAAAGAGATTCCAGCCTAGTCTGCAACAAATATTTATGGTACATTTTAGATCTCTACTTTTATAAATACAGACCTAATGTCGCACCCTGTAAACACTCTGCTCGGGCAGTGTCAGGTTTCCATGGTGGACGTTCCCAGCAGATGGCTCCCGGGATCAGCTTACCTGAGAGGGCGTCTTGGGCCTCAAAGAATGTACTAAGACCCCCTTTCACGTAGGCCAGGCTGCCCTCGCTCTTCTTGTTGGCCTGCCTCTTGAGGTTGGTGACTGCCGTTTTGAGCTGCTCAAAACTGAAATGAAATAAAACCAAAGGTCTGAGATGCCTAACGAGCTAAAAAAGAAATACGTTGATTCATCAAGTGTAAAATACTAGGAAGGCTGAAACTTAATGTTAAGAGGTATACGGAATAATATGCAACCATATGAAAACAAAAAACCTTCAAATTTTTATCTAGAGCTAAACCTCTTATTAGGATGCTTAAATTACAACAGCTACAGAAAGTTTTGTCGCCCTTAAATGGTAACTCAAAATACACCAGACCCCTAAGAATAGTACATACGTGTGTAGATATTTTTATAATCCTTATATAATATACATGATTTGCCAGATAAAGGGCTTTGACTATCGTTTACCTGATAGGAAGACACAGCTCATTCAGGGCTGGGCAGGTATTTCGAAGGTGGGACTCCTCTGTACACTCATTCAAGTGTTTTGGACATTATTATTGGGCATTATATTAACCTTACCACATCAGTACACAGTCCTCTGTCCTTCATAATACAATTACATAAAGCCTGTGGGTCAACTCACAAATTCAATAACTGAGAAGACCATAATATCTCTATAGTTCACGAAGAGGGAAAGAAAAATTAGACCTCTATAACTCAAAAGTTTTAGTTCCATTTGAGCTCTAAAAACCTGTTCATAAAATTTTGAATATATTCATGAGTACCGTGATGACTCTACACAGATCAATTCTGAGTTATAATAGAAAAAGCATGTCTGTAATAGAAAACCAGAACCATCTTTTACAATGAAAGAGTTCAGACATTTGCTTTAAAGATGTATCAGACCAAATCTATTAAAATACCAGCTTTTCCTCATGTTTTCTAGTAATGGTTTTCATCCTAATAAGTAAATGGAAAAATTTATATTAAGGTATATCTTAGCAAGTTGACTTACCAAGAATACAAATTTTAATCAATAAACCATTCACTTATCCAAATGTATTTTACTAAATGTATCTTTTAAATCAATCTTGGAAAGAAGTTACAAATCTGCTCTTTTAGAGAGTAGATAAAATGTAATTAGCAGACAAAAGGGAACACTTTAACTTGGATATAGGACTGTCTGTTTTTTGGCTATTTTTTTTTTTGTGTGTGTATGGTACTGGGGATTGAACCCAGGGGCATTCTACCTCTGAGCTACACCCCCAGCCTGATTTTTTTATTCTTTATTTTGAAACAGGGTCTTACTAAGTTGCAGAGGCCTCACTAAGCAGCTGAGGCTGGCGGCAAACCTGTGATCCTCCTATCTCAGCCTCCCAAGTACCAGGATTACAAGTGTGCGCCACCATGCCCGGCTTTTTTGGCTAATTTTAAGCCAAGTATTTACACACTGATGAATAAATTCATTTTCCTTTGTTCTATGGTCAGGAAATTCAGAATGTTCTATATTTCACACGAGAACTGAAAATTTCTGCGTTATTTTTTAGTAGAGAGATCTATCACACATGCTCACAACAATTTAGGCCCCTAGCTAAGACTACAAAATCTGAATGAGTTTCACAAATAATCAAACATATTGAAACATAAAATTATGGTAGAGCATAGGAGCCTCTAATAATCTCATTTTACAAATAAGAAAAGAAATACCCTGAAATGTCCGTGGACTCACCAAAGTCAAAGAACTCAAAGACCTAAAACTATGTTAGTATATGCAGAGCCAGACGTAAAATTCAAGTTCCTGTACAATCCCATTCTTAGCCGCTGAGCGAAGCCCTCCATGGTGCAGGCAGACATCCACTAACCTGGTGGTAGAGTGGTTCTCTATGAGATACCAGGCAGCCGAGAAATTCTCGCTTGTAAAATCAGCACTCATTCCGTGGAACAGCGTTTCTAAGTCCTTCTGGGGAAATTTACTTCTATGGGGAAAAAGATTTAAAATCGATTACAACTCTTACTGCTACAAAAGTGTGGCAGGCATCACTGGGTACCTGCCTAGTATAATAAATCTGAATAAAAATGATTCTAATTATAGATAAGTTAGCAAGAGTATGTTTGTATATATGTATAAAATATATTTCCTGTATTACGGCTGATTTTTCTATCATGTAAACTTTGTACGTATAAGACAAGAAATTAGTTGAAACAGAGAAATTATATCAGTAAAAGAATAAGATATTTAAAAGAGGATTTAAAACATAAGGTTCAGCCAGGCATGGTGGCACACACTTGTAATCCCAGTACTTGGGAGGCTGAGACAGGAGGTTTGCAGGTTTGCAACCAGCCTCAGCTACTTAGTGAGGCCCTCCACAACTTAGTGAGACCCTCTTTCAAAATAAAGAATAAAAAATAGGCCGGGCGTGGTGGCACACGCTTGTAATCCCAGTACTTTGGGAGGTGGAGACCGGAGGATCCGGGTTCATGGCCAGCCTCAGCTCTCTTGCTCTCTCTCCCTCTCTCTCTACCTAGTGAGGCCCTCCGCAACTTCGTGAGACCCAGTTTCAAAATAAAGTATAAAAAATAGGGCCGGGGGTGTAGTGCGGAGGTAGAAGGCCCCTGCATTCAATCCCCAGTACAGCAAAAAAAAAAAAAAAAAAGAATAAAAAATAGAGCTGGGGGTGGAGCTTGGAGGTAGAATGCCTGAGTTTGGTCCTCCTACTGCAATCAATCAATCAATCAATAAATAAATAAATAAATACATAAATAATAAAACATAAGGTTCAGTTGAAGTGTTTATGAAATATATCAAAATATACAATCATTTCCCACTCAAAATCAAAATTTGGATACAGTGAAGCTTAAAAGCATTAAACCACTTCAAGTGATTTTTGTTAAAGACCTATAGGAAAGTTGTTTTAAGTCACCTTAATGCCTAAGATACCATCAGAACACAAATAAAACCACATCTAACCATGTAGCACTCACATGTACAGGTCCGTGTCTAGAATAATCCTAAGAAAAGTTTGTAATAGCACCACGCTATACATTATCTGCAGCTCCCTATCTTACCTACATTTTTTAAATGACTTCTCAATCCATTCATTTACATATTCATGCAAACACTAATTAAATATCTACTATAGGTCAGGTTCCGTGCTGAGACACCAGATATGGCTCAGAGCAAACGTACAACAGGGCCCTGTCCCCCACACCAGGCTCCAACCTCACAGCCTTTGCTGCTGGCGCCACCTCCCCGAGGCACGCGTCTCTATGAGCTCAAGTCTTGGGACTCATTTCTGCCCCCCCAATCCTCAACCCCAGAGCTTCAGCAACCTCTAATGGATTATCCTCTCCTGCACACGCCATGTTCGCTTTTACTCTGTTCCTCTAAAGACGTGTCCCTTATCTTGATAACACTGGGCCAAGTCCAACTTGTAGGGTTAAACAGGATGTATTATTTTATAGCCGAGGATCTTTAAAATGTATTCGGTGGGGAAACAGCCCCTGCCTCCGAAGAAAATGTGACCACGTCCACTGATGTGGCCACGTCCACTGATGTGGCCACTTGCTCTTCTCTGGGACAGTTTTGATGTCCCAGGACTACAGTCTCGATCCAGAAACGAGGCAGCCTGGCCTAATACCAACACTCCGCCTTCACCCAAAGCCTGTATTGTTCTTTCCTTCTCCCCAGTTAAGATCAACAGGTGATCAATTTGGGATCAGTTAAGATCAACAGGGGCTGCTGTTTGGGGGAAAGAGTGACAGGCTTTGTCCCTTTCTTCTGCTAGTCACTGGGTCAACTGTGGCGGTTGGGGGGGATGGAAAGATAGGTAAGAATGGCTAGGGTTCTGAGCCTGTCCCTGGTCCTGCCCCAGGTGGCCTGTGCTCTCTACCCACTGGGTAATTAATAAGGCCTACTTGAGTCTTGGGGGCGTTTTCATGGGTTCCCCAAAGGCTGCTGTGCAGGAGCCCTACAACTATAACTCTTGGAGCATTCGCTCTTTGCCGCCCTTCCTCGGCCTCGCATTGTCCTGCTGTCTTAGTGCGCGTATCTCCCTGCTGGAGTCCCACGACACGCAGGGGAGACTGACAACTTCAGATGGCTGGAGTCCACCCTCTCCAGAGACCTGCACATCAGGTCAGGGGAACAGCCCTCCTCAAAAGCCCACCTCTGCTCTCCGTGTGGGCTCTGGATTTCACAGCTTCAGGGAACACTGTCACCTGGGGACCCCAGGAAGCCCAAGTGGGGAAGGCCACACGTCCCCACTCCACCCCTTCACAGCCAGCACGGCCCTGGCCGGGGAAGCCTCACGCAATCCTCCCTGCCTGGACTCTCTTCCTTCGTGCTCCCTAACAGGCCAAGGGATGCAAAGGAGCGGCTCCAGTTCTCCAGGATTTCCTCTGCAGAGCTGCCTAGTGAAATGCCACCGTCCTCTAAGGGAGAGCATGTGCACTGTGAGCCCGTCAGTGAAGACAGAGCCCCACTCCATGTCCTGTCACAGCGACCTTCTTCCCTGTGAAGAACCATTCCTGTCATTAGAGGGGAAAGAAAGCTCTGCTAGAGCCACAGGAACATAAGACCGGAGAGATGTGCGGAGGCCCCATCAGCTCAGTCTGGAACCTGAGACTAAGTTAGCCCCGCACTTTCCTCACCCAGAGCTCCGAGAGTTAGAAGAGTGATAGCCAGAACCTTCTTTGTTAACTCGTTAGCTATTTTCTCCAGTCACTGGCCTCTAACAAAGAGGTGGAGAACTTTGCTTTTTTTTTTTTTTTTGCGGTACTGGGGATTGAACCCAGGAGCATTCTACCTCCGAGCTACACCCCCAGCCCTATTTTTTATTCTTTATTTTGAAACCGGGTCTCACGAAGTTGCAGAGGGCCTCACTAAGTAGCTGAGGCTGGCCGCGAACCCGGATCCTCCGGTCTCCACCTCCCAAGTACTGGGATTACAAGCGTGCGCCACCACGCCTGGCAGAACTTTGCATTTTTATGAGTTCATTTTGGTGTGGGCTCTTCGTGTTGGTTCTGATACTTTACTAAGAAAATCCTGTCACCCTGGAACTGTTCCTCGCTTTATTTGTACCCCATGCCTGTAATTTAGAGCTTTGGGGGAATACAATGACTGAGTGGGGACTTGGGCTAAGCCACGACGTGCCGAGCTCTAGCTCAGCAGCCCTTCCGGGCTTCACGGCCTTGGCTCTGCCAGGCTACCTTAACTGGCGGGGACGCCTGTCCAGACGGCTCTGTGAAGGGTCAAGTGGCCTTGTCTAGACACCGTCTGTCACAGTGTGAGGGCAACGTCCATGGAGGCACGCAGAGGCACACCGTGTTTTTCTCAACCTTGCATCTGTCTTTGGCATTCTATATAGTGCCGGAAAGTTAAATAATCCTAACAGAACCAGAGTTCTGCAGAATTGTCTGAAATCAACTGAAGCCCTACTGGTAAGTGTTTATGAAATATTCGACTATAAGAAAG
Source organism: Glis glis (assembly GCA_004027185.1). Taxonomy (NCBI): domain Eukaryota; kingdom Metazoa; phylum Chordata; class Mammalia; order Rodentia; family Gliridae; genus Glis; species Glis glis. The sequence continues at coordinate 8,778 of PVJS01017877.1, read as the reverse complement.
TCTCATCTCACAAGGATCAACTAGAAATTAATGCATTAAGGATTTGGCCAAGAAAAAAAGAAACACAGTAAGAAGTCAAAGCAAGCATGTGTGTCCTCACTGAGCTCTGCAGAGCTGCGGTATGGTTCCGTGTCCCCTGCCCATCATCAGAGAGAGGATAAAAGGGATTGTTGGAGTTCAGAAATGGCGTCAGTGGGGCTGCGGGTGTTACTCTGTGGTAGAACATTTACCTAACATGGGACAAAGCCCTGAGTTCAAGCCCTGGCACATAAAGACCAAAAAGGGAGACACGAAAAGAAATGACTTCAAAAAATGACATGTAACACAATGATATCAAGCAAAAAGTACAGAAACAAACCTAAGAAATACAGCAGTTACATGCCACAGAGAGATGGGTAAGATTCGACAATTCCCATAAGTCTGACAGTTAAACCCTGCTCAACATAATTGGACTTTAAAAAAAATTCAATGGGATGTACATGGCACATATTTAAAAAGGATTAAATGTAAACAGTAAAATGCTTCAACTGCTGGTACTGAAAGATGTAAACCTATAAGCTCTCGAGATCTTCCCTTTCTATATTCGGTATTTACAGCGCTGGGGATTGAACTCCCCAGCCTTTTTTTTTTCTTTCAAGACTGTGTCTTGCTAAATTACCCAGCTGGCCTTGAACTTGTAATACTCCTGCCTCAGCCTCCTGAGTCACTGGGATTACAGGCATGAGCCACAATGACCAGCTTGTACTTAGTATTTAAAATTCACCTGATTCTTAAACTTTAGTAACACCTTATTTACAATATACTAAGCTATTTTAACAAGCCAGGCTCAGTGGCACATACCTATAATCCCAGTACTCCGATGGCTGAGACAAAAGGATTGCGGGTTTGAAGCCAGCCTTGCCGACTTAGGGAGACTGTGTCTCAAAATAAAAAATAAAAAGGTCTGGGAGTATAACTCAGTGGTAGAGCACCCCTGGGTTCAATCCTTAGTGCCACAAAAGAAATCATTTTAACAAATAAAAATTGATCTCAGAAAATTCTAATGTCTCATGAGGACTCTAGGAAAAACACTGTTAAGAAACTCTCCTAGGCGGGCATGAGGGTTCACGTGGGAAGCTGAGACAGGAGGATCACAGGTTCAACACGGGCCTTAGCAACTTGGTGAGGTCCTCAGTAACTTAGTGAGACCCTGTTTCAAAATAAAAAATAAAATAGGGCTGAGGGTGTAGCTCACAGGTAGAATGCCCTGGGTTTAATCCCGGGAAGGAAGGAAGGAAGGAAGGAAGGAAGGAAGGAAGGAAGGAAGGAAGGGAGGGAGGGAGGGAGGGAGAGAAAAACTCTTCTATCCCAGAGGAGTCCCTCCTTATCTACTCATCATAAGAAAGAGCGGGAATGGGTCTGGCCACACTGGCCGCAGTGGAAACCCAGTGGTAAAGATACGGCCCCAGGCACAGTGAGGCCCCTGGAGGCTCAGCACCCTCATCTCTTGAATCATGTTCACACTGGGCCACTGGCAGGTGGAGCACAGGAGGAAGGGAGTGGCAGATCAGAAACTGAGCTTTGGCCTTGATGAGAATGAAGAGGACGGTGCTCTACGCTGAGACAGGAAGCATCCACCACCTGCTAGCATCTCGTTGCCACATACTTCAGGCTCCCACATGGAGCAGGCAGAATTTGAAAGTGCTGGATCTCGTGGTTCAAATATATCCTCATAATCACCCCTAAGGCGGAGTTCATTCTTCAGTAATTTCTTGCTGAAGACATTAAAATTCTTTCTCTACTCTTAACTATAACTATTTAAATTAGAAGAAAAATATTGAGACCTACAGTGGGCCTTGACATACAAGAAAAAGACAGAAATTATTTTCAAGATGGTGAAATTCTAATATAGAGATGTCAAGTCATTTTGTCTAAATCACATCATTAGGTCCAGGACTAACCTTGCCCGGACGTGCAGACCTCCTGTCACCCTCTCTGCTAGCAGAGTCCCACGCAGCCCAGCACCCATACTCCCGTGGGGTGAGAGCGACTATCCCAAGCCAGCCACGGCTGCCACCTTCCCGCTGCTCTTTCCTGGGTGATCCTGTTGTGACCAGGGCTGTCTGAGGAAAGATCCACTGGAGCCCTTCTGCGCAAGGTCTCCAGACTTTTAAGGAAGAGAACCCACAAGAAATACTATCTTTCTGTCTCTGGGCATCCCTGGGTCTAGTTTCAATATCAGGAATTGCTAAAGCCATTCTGCAATTACAAAGAAAATCAGTTTTATGCTAAGGGCAGCAGAATAGCAAACCCAGGCTCCTCAGAGCTCGGTGACAAGACCGAGTCACTGCCTCAACCCATCTTGGAATCCGTCTTCTCTGGACTTTGCCTGTTATGAGAAAAGAAATGTCCTTTATGTGTGACTCAACTGGATGTGCAATTTCTGTTACCTGCAGCCAAAGGCATCCTAATTTAATATTCTATCCCTATAAATATGCTTAAGTATACTGATCTTTTATGCATATACCTCAAAAATGTGAAATAGATGATCTGAAGGAAAGAGAGAGAGAAAGAGAGAGAGAGAGAGAGAGAGAGAGAGAGAACAAATGACGATGCCAAGAATCAATGAAGCTGTGTTGGAAACAGACGCAAAAACACAGAAGACTCATCTCTGTGTTTACCACGGGAGGCGGCAGTGATGGGCGCGGCTGAGTTCCACCTCCAAGTCTGCTGGCTCTGTCTGCATCACCCTGGGGACGTTACCTAACCTCTCTCAGGTTCCAGTGATTCCTGAGGATAACAGGATCATCATAGCTCCCTCTTAGGAATGTTTTGAAGATTAAAGAAAAAAAATGCCTCTAGAATGCTTAGCTGTCTCTAGCACACAATAAATGCTCAAAAGTGTTATCTGCTGTTCCTTTATTCTTTATACTTAGTTCTTCATAGTTTATCATAATTAGAATTATGATTTTAAGTATTAAAATGTTCTAAGTATCATTATAATTTTGATTATTTTTTACATAATGATGAGACTCTTATCACATGTGAGCTAAATATTTCCATATTATATAAGGTGAGGAAACACCCTCAGAGAGACTACAGATCAATCGATCGATCGTCAAGATTTGACCCCAGTGCTTCTGCTGTCAAAGAACCAGAAAATCACAGGAAAATTAGAACTATATGAAGATAAAAATGCAGGTGGAAAGATCGGGGTGCTTTAGAATGAAGAAAAATGCCAACGATCTTAATAACTACAATAGGAAAGGAAGATACCGTCAACAAAGCTCACGAAACACAGACTGTTAAGACTTGAACGTCTGCTCAGAATAACCGGACTCTGGACGCTAGCCTTCCAAGTGGAATAAGGATGCAATGGGTCGGTAAAACCAAGATATATTTTGAGTGAACCAAACCAAGTCAGCACTTCCAGTCTACAGTGAGAGACTGAAAGCAGCGTCCACTCCGCTATGAAAACCGTGAAATATTTTCATCAAGAAACCAAAACATAGTTTTTAGTCGCTGACAATTCTTGCCACCCCTAATAAACGTTTCCCATTAGATGGCAGTGTAAACTCAGAGTGAAATAGTTTCAAAAGGGTTAGCCCAAGCACGCGGATGGAGCGGACAGACATAAAATTAACAGGAATGTTCTTAACATATCAGCTTTTGCTTTCCAGTGTGAGAAGGGTCTGCAGTCATGACCCACGTCACATGCAAACACTGGAACCCGTCCTGAGAACATCCTAGCCACCCCACGTACGGGGAGGCCCGGCTGCAGCTGTGGGCTCTGCCTCTGCATGGAAGGCAATGTTTCCTTGATCTGGCAGATGGGAGATGGGGTGGGCGAACACAGTAAAAGTGGGTTTATGTAATTCTTTGAGTGTATGTGATACTCGTTTCTTTTGGCTTCAAATTTTTAGCAACTCTGTTTACACTCTGATATATTAAATATTATGAGTTTGCTTTGGTTGTTTCTTTTTCTTTTTAATCTGACAGTTTCTGGACTTAGGCCCTACTCTAGCACAGCCCACAAATCTACTTTTACCAAAATTCTAAAAGGTGAATTCATCCAAGACTCTTCTCTTCTATACTCCTACTAGGAATTATTTTGCTATCACCTTTCTTTTTTTTAAATGTAGCTTTCTAAATGTAGTGGGAAAATGGGTCGTTTTTTTTTCTTTCCATTGGAAAGCTGAACTGATTAGAAGAAAATCAGATAAGTATTGCCCATAAGACCTATGTAGAAATAAAATAGACATTAGTGCTGCACCAACTGAGTACTCTAGACAGCCATTCCCACGTAATGATAATTCACAAAAAAAGTTGGAGGTCACATAAAAACAGCAGCAAAGTTACATTTTTCTGTCCCCACTCCCATAGGGGTACTGTCTCCAAAACATTACTTATATTCTCTTGGTAGGCCACTGTGTATTACTTCCAAGAAACAAAACCTAGTGAAAGTTTTCACATAATACAAACCTTATTTTTTTTACCTTATTTTTTCATTTTAAGTAGTTTGTCTCCATTCGAATCAAAGCCATGCAGAGAACATATATATTTGTGACAATCAACATAATAAATCAGAAATACAGACCTTTTACAAGCAAATCCTAGTCTCAATTCAAAGCGAAGTTATTTTTTTCTGAGCAATTAGTAACATTTTTATAAGTATCCCGGTACCATGTGTGCAAAGACATAAGCTAAAAACTTCAGAATATGAAGGACTTTCACAGTCAAAGGCGGCCAATAAATGCCAGTTGTTAAACTTGTGTCCTGAAAGACGACAGCAGGCATGCTGGGTCCCGCCAATAAAATATTTATTAAACTCTGACTCACACCAAAAAAGCAAAAAAGAAACTATACTGTTTGACTCTCGCTCGCTTTTTCATATTCAGATGAACGGACCGCAGCCCCACAGGACCCCTCATTGTTCCGCTCCGTACACTGGCTGTCAGCTGCAGAACATGGCCATAAACCTCCAGACAGCAACTACCAGGAGCTGCTTCGTCCTCCAAAGGCGGCCTCCCCACTTTAATCTGATAATTCATCAGGACCACAGTTGAGGACTTCATCATAAGCACTTAGAATTCTTCAAACCTTCTTAATTAATATCTTTCAGCTAGCAAATATTAAAACCCTGTTGTTCCTTATTCAGTTAATTTTTAAAAAGGTCCTCTTCTGCCTTCTAATTATTAAAAAAACCCAAATAACATTAAAAAACAGAAATAAAAGACAGTAAAAATTCTAATCTGAATGTGATACCCTTTCCCTACATAGGCCAAACCTTTTACCTAAAAAATATTAAATGGGTCAGAAAAATAAAAGCCACACCAACATTTTACAATTTGCCTCTCTTATCCTTTTCTCCTTCTCTAAAACAAGATTACCTGGGCTGTAGGTGTAGATCAGGAGTAGAATGCACACTTGGCATACACAAGGCCCTGGGTTCGATTCCCAGCACCACCACAAAAAAAAAAATTATCTAATGTAAAAGCACATATAGCTTTCTTGGCAGTATCTTTATCCAAAAAAGAAAGAAACCCTTCTCTCCTCTTGGTTTCTATACTCACTCTTCCTACATTCATCTTTCATTTTCTTGCTTCCTGGCATCTCTATCTTCTCTTTGGACAAAAAAAAAAAAATTGCAAAAGACTCTTACATAAACAAAAAGATTACTGGCTGTCCTTTCCGGGTCCAGAGGGCCCTCTCTGTGCTCTCGGACGCTATGGGGATGTGCGGCTTTTCCCTGTAGCTGACTGGTTCCTATCTGTGGGAGAGCCAGGAAGGAGTCGGAGGCATTCCGCCCACAGAAACTCGCAGCAGGAAGAAGTGGCCGGCTTGGCACCTTTCAGCATGCCTTCTATGTCTCTCCCTGGACTTTCCTCTGAACTGGTTTTAGCATATTATTGGTTCTCCCATTAATTAATGAATTAAATAAAGTCTCTGATATCTACTCATTTTGATTTGTTTGAGAGTCATTATTTTACCCTTTCAAAATTATTATTTAATATACATTATATTATTATATGTATGTATATATATATATATTTTTTGTTTTGTTTTGTTTTGTTTTGTTTTTTGCGGTGCTGGGGAATTGAACTCAGGAGCATTCTATCTCTGAGCTACACCCCCAGCCCTATTTTTTCTTCTTTATTTTGAAACAGGGTCACACTAAGTTGCGGAGGGCCTCACTAAGTAGCTGAGGCTGGCCCTGAACCTGTGATCCTCCTGTCTCGGCCTCCCAAGTACTGGGATTACAAGCATGTGCCACCATGCCCAGCAACATATATTATTTAATATTTGCTCATGGCTGAGCAAATATTACTGAAACTTAAGGAATAACTTAAAGGAAAATTTTGTTAATGTCATCCCATTTAAATACTTCCTGAGTAAATGTGCATATATTAAGATTCTAATGAAATTTATTTGCCTATAATCTTAAATCATTAAAAAGTGATTCTTAGCCAGGTATGGTGGTGCACGCCTGTAATCCTAGTACTTGGGAGGCTGAGACAGGAGGAACACAGGTTGGAGACCAGCCTCGGCAACTTAGCGAGGACTTCGGTAACCTAGTGAAACCCTGTTTCAAAAATAAAAAATAAAATGGGGCTGGGGCTACAGCTACCGGAACCCAGTAGCAGAATGCCCCTGGGTTCAATCCCCAGCACCTGCCTCCCCCCCAAAAAAGTGATTCTTAGGCCGGTTAGTGGCACATGTCTATAACCCAACCTACTTGAGAGGCTGAGGCCCGAGGATCGCTTGAACCCAAGAGTTCAAGGCTAGCCTGAGCAACAGAGTGACACCCTATCTTTTCCTAAGTGGCAGAACCATGAAGAATATATGTCCAAGAAGAGCAAAGCATCACGGTAATAATGACTAACATTTACTGAGCACCTGCTGTGTTCACCATGCTAACCGCACTCACTCAAGGCAGCCTCATGACAACCCCAAGCAACAGCGACTCCATCCTGCAGCTGAGGGGACGGAGGCCAAGAGAAGCCGAATAACTTGCTCACATGCATCCTGCGGCTAAGGGCGTCAACAGCCCGGATCCAAGTCAAGGGAGTCTGGAGCAAACGAGACTACTTCCCACAGAAGCAAAGAAAGTTTTCAGCAGGCTGAGCACTTGTAGCGCCGCAACTCCTGGCTGCTCTTACCAACCTTGCCAGAGGATTGTCCTAAAATGTATGAAGAGAAAGTGCACCGGAGAGAACTCAAGACTAACCCTCCTGAGAGTAGCAGCATCATAATCAGATGAAGGGTGAGAGGACGCGAGATGGCAGAGAGGACAAGGAAGGGAGGGCCACCGCCAAAATCCAGCTGGAGGACTTCGACTCTATGGCAATGAACGGCCCACCGAATCCCGGCGTGGCTTGTTGACCGAGGCTCCTGCAGAATGTGTGCAATACTCCCGGGCTCCTTCGCCCGTGGTCTAGGAGGAGCCGTCAGAGGGTCCTTCTGCTCTACTTCTGCAGCAGCCTTGGGAAGAAGCTGGCTTACTGTCAACTGCAAAGTCTAGTCATTCTTGAAAATGTGCTTAAATACATACCCAGCTACTATCATTCTTTCCTGGACAGTCTCGCTCTTTAAACTCGTAATTGATCGGTCACTGAAATCCTTAAAACAGCTCCCAAATGACCCCATATTGCCAGAGTGCCTCAAAGATATTACCTAGGGACAGTCCCAGCTCACCAAAAGCAGCCCAAGCCCCAGGGCTTATCAACACATCATGAGTCCCCAGGATCTGCACCCTGCCTCCCTCCCTCTCAGGGGTAAAGCCAATAGCGAGAACACAGCTTGCTATTTGAATTACTAATGAGCTTCAAGGGGAGGCTTGAAGGTTAAATATTTGCAGATTAGTGGAGAATTTCCCCCACTCCTAGAAAAACTTAAAACTGTAGTAAAAGCATTAACAGAACTAATTTGTCATGTTCCCTGAGTGTTTATAAAGCAACACTCACTAAATAACTCCATAATTAGAATCACTCAGGCCAGAAATCAAATTAGACATAATTAATATGTTAGATGAGTTATTTAGGTAAGATATAAAGATAAAGGCGCTGATTATAAAAGTGACTAAAATGCCCTACTGGGGATTAAGAAAACAAAACTCTGGGGTTGGTTACAAAACACCTTGAAAGATATCATTTACCTGGCACAATTTTGATGACTAAAGTTAAATAAATCTAGGTTAAGGAAAAAATGTAGACAGGGATTATAAACAAAATGAAAAACCACTTTGGACCTAATTATTCTAAATATTTCTAGAAAAATTATGCAAATGGATAGATTATAAATTCTATTTTGACTTCAAATACCACCTAATTTTGGGGGGGTGCTGGAGATTGAATCCAGGGGCATTCTACCACCTGAGCTACACCCCCAGCCCTATTTTAATTTTTATTTTGAAACAGGGTCTCACTAAGTTGCTGAGGCTGACTGCAAACCTATGATCCTCCTGTCTCAGCCTCCCAAGTCCAGGGAATACAAGCATGCACCACCGAGCCTGGCTCCATCTAAATATTTAAACTTCCTGATTCCAGATAATATGTCAAGGCTCACATCATTAAAAGTATTAGTTAGAAGTCGGGTGTGGTGGCGCACGCTTGTAATCCTAATACTTGGGAGGCTGAGACAGGAAGAGCGCAGGTTTGAGGACACCCTCAGCAATTTAGTGAGGCTGTCTCAGCAACCTAGTAAGACCCTGTTTCCAAATAAGAAAGAAAATTGGTCTGGAGGTGTAGCTTGGAGGTAGAATGCCTCTGGGTTCAACTCCTTGGACCACAAAAAAAAAAA
>PVJS01017876.1:0-35596 GCA_004027185.1 Glis glis | reverse complement strand
AGGTGGGGATAGGTGGAGGGGAGGGTGGGAAGGGGGCAGGCTGCATGTTGGGGGCTGTACCCGCATGGAGGAGTCTGGGTGTCATTTTCTCTGGGCTTGAGACCATCAGGGAAGGGGTTGGCGTGGAGCTTATATGACCCGGGCTATGTAGTCCTGGGCTGGGCTCCATGGGCAGGGTGGGTCTGGGCCTCATTCCTGGAGCCCCCAGCAACTGGGCCAGGGGCTGCGGGTGGAGCTCGGTGAAGGCTTCTCAGAGTGGGGCCACAGCGAGACAGAGGTGCCAGGGGTGACAGTTCTCACTGCCGGTTTGAAATTCACAACCTGTGTCTTTGTGAGCCTGGGGGTGATAGGACCCGCAGGTGAGAGGGAGGGGACCGGGGGGATGTGAGGGGACCCCAGGGTGGGGTCCCGGCCTCAATCCAGCTGCGGGTGGAGGAAGGGACTTTGGAAGGAGAGCAGGTCGGAAGGATTTATCCCAAGCGCAGTGCGGAGGGGAGCCTCCTTACATCTGCTGCAGCTCTCCCGCCCCCAGGGGCCTTGTTAAAATGCTGGTTCTGATTCAGTGGGTCGGGTGAAGCCAGAGAGTCTGTTTCTAATGAGCTCCCAGGTGGCAGAGGGGGCTGTCTGTGGAGCGCCGTGGGAAGCAAGGGTCTATGGCCTCCATCCTTCACCTCCTGTTCCCTCCCAGACCCCTGCCTGGTGGGCGTTGTGGGTCCCCGAGACAGAAGGGGATACTGAGACTCCAAGCAGGGAAGCGAGTTCTGTGAGGCCTCATCGGAGGGAGCGGGGTGGAGCCCTATCAGGCCTCCAGCCGACGTCCTTCCAGGGAGCAAAATTGGGGTGCAGCTTCTTAAAGTATGAAGGTCCCGCAGCCTGCTGCTGCTCAAAGACAGAGAACCCCGCATTTACTCAGTGCCTTTTATGCACCAGGAACCCCTTGTAGCCAGGACTGTGACGTTCCCTGCCCCTCAGTGCCAGCAGCGCAGGAAAGCTCTGTCACTCTGATGTGGGGACCTCCCAGCCAGGCCAGGATGGCTGGACGCGGGATCAGCCCAGGGGACCTGGTCCACGTGCTTCGATTGTGTCTCGGCTCCTCTGAGGCTGTCTCCTCCCTGAGAAGCAGCCAGGGGTCCTGCAGACAGTGGGCATCTTCCAGAGCGGCCACTGCCCACGGAGCACAGGCCGGCCAGCTCTCGTGCCAGACTTGCCTCTGCCCAACATGGGGGTGGTAGAGGAGTCAGGCAGAGCCCATGAAATCCCCCACTGCCCCAGCCCTGGCTCAGCGACAGTCCCAGGCTGAGCACGCTGAGGGCAGGTCTCCCCACACACAGCACCTGGAAGGCCGCGTGGCGAGCCCCTCCCAGAGGACGCGACCTCTCCCTCCCCCAGCTCCACTGGACAGAGGCCGGTGGAGAAATCCCACCAGCTCTCAGTCCCAAGCCCCAGGCCTTCCAGGCGCCTGGTGCCCAGACGGCAGAGCGGACTGCGGGGCAGAAGGAATGGGATTTGCACTCATGTCCCAGCTCTGCCTTTGATGGAGCATGGCCTTTGGTTCAGGCTCAGTTTCTGTATCAGTAAAATGGGGAAAGTCATTTATTCATTCATTCATTCATTCATTCATTCATTCATTTTGGTACTGGGGATCAAACCCAGGGCTATCTACCTCTGAGCTATACCCCTTAGCCCTACTTTATTTTTTATTTAAAAATAGGGTCTCGCTAAGTTACTGGGTGCTGCTGGCCTTGAACCTGCAATCCTCCTATCTCAGCCTCCCAAGTACTGGGATTACGGGTGCCCGGCTGGGAAGGTGTTTAACTGGCCATGTTTTGCTGAGGGTTCCGATGGACCCTCCACATGGAGAGTGCCTGGCAGAGAACGGGTGCTTGGGGAGCAGTCCTTGTTTACAGGAAATTAGCTTGATGGTGTGGTCATCACAGCAGGACTGGGGGTGGGGTTGTGGGCAGCCTGTCCCTTTCCACCCCATCTCAACCCCCAGGGGTGCCTGTTTCTAACTTGCTTTGGGTTTTCAAGAAGCAGCACCAGGACCCTGGTGCCCACACCTGCCTTTTGGATCAGGTGTGGCCTCCTCTCTGTCTCCAAGGGTAGTTAATTCAAGAGCTGGGTCCCCTCCCGCTGCCCTCTGCTGTTATGCGCGCGTGCGTGTGTGTGTTTGTGTGTGTGTGTGCGTGCGTGCGTGCGTGCGTGTGTGTGTGTTTCCCTCCAGGTCCCACCGGCTCCCTCTTCCTCCCCATACATAATATTAACATTGATATCGATAACTCCACATATGAACAAGGATTATTTGAGCTGTTCCCATCAACATATCTCCCCCTTCACCTCCCCACCTCCCTCCCCCAAATCCGCTTCCACTATCAGGCTGCTATCTCCCCTGTTTATCTGAAGTCTTCTTTGTTTCCCGATTTCTCTCTAGCTTCCATAGATGAGTGAAAGCATGATCCTTCACTTTCTGTGGCTGGCTAGTCTCCGTTAGCATAATATTCTCCAGTTCCATCCATTTTCTTGCAAATGACATAATTGTGTTCTTCTTTATGGCTGAGTAAAATTCCATTGTGTGCATATACCATAATTTTGTAATCTATTCGTCTGTTTATGGACACCTAGGCTGGTTCTATAGTTTGGCTATTGTGAATTGTGCTGCTATAAACATGGATATGCATGTATCTCTATAGTATTCTTTTTTTGTGTGTGTGGTACTAGGGATTGAACCCAGGGGCATTCTACCTTTGGGCCACACCCCCAGCCCTATTTTTTTATTCTTTATTTTGAAACAGGGTCTCACTAAGTTGCAGAGGGCCTCAATTGAGGCTGGCTGCGAGCCCTGACCCTCCGATCTCTGCCTCCCAAGTACTGGGATTACAAGCGTGCACTACCACGCCCAGCTATCCCTATAGTATTCTGACTTCAATTCCTTTGGAAAAATACCCAGTAGTGGTATATCTGGGTCACATGGTGGTTCCATTCCTAGGCTTCTGAGGCACCTCCACACTGATCTCCTAGTGACTGCGCTTACGTGCAATCCCACCAACAGTGAATAAGAGTTCCTATTTCCCCGCAGCCTCGCCAGCATTTATTGTTGGTTTTCTTGGTGATTGCCATTCTAACTAGAGTTAGATAAAATTTCAGTGTCATTTTGATTCGCATTTCCACGATTGCTAATGATGTCGAACATTTTTTCATATATTTATTGACCATTTGTATTTCTTCTTTTGAGACGAGTCTATTCAAATCTATTGCCCATTTTTTATTGTTTTTTTTTTAGTGTCAAGTTTTTTAAGTTCTTTATATATTCTAGATACTAATCCTCTATCAGAGACGTAGCTGGTGAAGATTTTCTCCCATTCTGCAGAAACTCTCTGCTGTTTCTCCATCTGAAACCAGCTGCACTGCCCATGGTCTGTAGGGCCGCCCCAGTGACTGAGTCTGCGCTGAGGAGTCGCGGTGTCAAGTGCATTCCAATGGGGCCCTTTTCCTGAGCTGGCTGGTGCTCTGGCCTGGGGCGCCTCTTGAGCTCTCTTGGGGGGGGGGTGGCTGGGACCTTCTGCCCAACAGTATCTGGGTAGAAACCCCCCTGAATGCACATAGTAGGGCTCATCTGGGAGACCTGGCCCAGCCTCCGAGTTTCAAGGTGGGGAGACTGAGGTCCAGAAAGGGGCCCCACATGGCCCCAGGACTGTCCAGGGCCCCTGCTTCTGCCCTTGCCTCCCGAGCCCCATCCAGCTCTCGCCTCTCAGCCCGAGCACAGCGCCATCTCCCACGATGGGCTCCCAGCTGGCCGTTTCCAACCATCTGAAAGTAATAAGCCACGTGGAGATGAAATACCTTTAACATGAAGTTGTATCTTGCGGTCAGCGTTTCTTTCTGTCAAAACATTTCTCCTCACTGAGCCGGCGGGGGAAGGGCCCAGGGAAGCTGTGTGCCTGCCCGGACCTCACAGAGAGCAGCCCACTCGGTGCCTCTGAAGGCAGAGGCTGGCGGGTTGGCCTTTGGGTTGGCCTTTGACCGCCCTCCTCCACCTCTGCCCGCCCTCCTCCACCTCTGACCGTGGCCTCTAGGCCTAGCCGGGCGGCTTCCACAGGCCAGAGCTGACTGGGCTCTGTTCAGCTTTAGGACTTGCTGTGACTTCCATGGCCTTTGGACTGACCACCACAGTCTGCCCCCCAGAACCCACTGGGGTGGCACGGGGACAGCTTGGTGAAGAGTCGAGGAGGGCTCATGCAGGCTTATCCACACAGGTGGGCCCAAGAGCGGGTTCCTGCACCTCTGAGGCCTCAGTCCCGTAGCCCGCCTCCCTCTGTGCTGGCTCCCTGCCCTGGGCACCCCTCCTGCTGCCCCCAGGCCTCAGCCCTGGCCGCTCCTCATGCTTGTTTCCCCAGTCCCCAGCTGACTCCACAGCGCCCAGGTGCCCAGCAGGCCCGCCACCCTCTCATGCCCTGCCTCCGGGATGCTCTGAGGGCCGGCCCTGGCTGTTGTCATTACTGTGTCCCCAGGCCTGGCACTTTGTAGGGACACAGTAAACATTTGTGGCTGGGTGAGTCTCACCGATGAGCCTGTATTTGTGGGTAATTAGGAGCCCCTCACAGACACCTGAGTCCTGGCTCAGACAGGTTGGGATGCTTGGGCCTTGTTGGCTCTCACAGGAATGTGGATATGGGATTTCAAGTGTGTACCAGGCACTGGGGACACAGGGAGGAGTGGGACACAGCCCTTCCTTCAAGCAGGTTGCCCTCTAACCCAGGGTAGCCCACTCAGATCTGGTAATGCTGGTGCTGTGGACGAAGTGCCCAGGATGCAGAGAGGCGGGGACCGGTTCTTCTCGTTGCTCCTGGGGAAGCGTCCTGGAGGAGGCGACCTTCCAGCAGGCCTTGCAGGAGGGGGAAGAGTTGGCCCGGAGGGTGGTGGGGTGGGAATTCTTGGCAGCGAGTGTTGGAGTGTCTGGCATTTTCTGGGAGCAGAGAGCAGCGCTCTGTGGCTGGAGGTCAGCAGCGGGGGTGGGGAGGGAGCGCATCAAGCTAAGGAAGTAGATTGAGATGCAGCCTGCCAGGCCAAAGGCTTTGGACTTGATCCGGGCGGCACTGGGGAGCCATGGAGCGTTTTACACAGAGGGCATCGCAGCCCTTTAGCTCTGATTCTGCGGCACTTAGCCCGAAGCTGGTGCCGTGGTCAGACCCGAGTCCGCTGGGAGTTCTGAGTGTTCTGGTCCAGCGCACACTCCCCGGTTCCCAGCTCTGCATTCAGCTTTCTCAGAGCAGCTCTTATATTTAGTTGTCTTTGTACAGTTCTCTACGTAGTCTGGGAAAGGAAAAAAGAGCCAGTGTTTTTGTTCTGGACCCTCCATTGGGCGTGGAGGGAATTCTAGGGGCAGGGGAGCTCCAATAACCCAAACATTTTGCCGAAAACACAGACAAGGAGAGAGATTCCTCGGGCTCAGTCCCACCCCAAAGCGCCGGAGCTGCCTTCCTGGGGACGCCTTTGCTTCTTCCCTTGCTGCCGGGCCTCCGCGCCATCCTCCCGTCCTTGCCTCCCTTGTCCTCTTGGCCAGGCGAGGCTGACATTCCAGGAGGCCACTGTGGTCTTGCTGGAGTGAGTTAAAGCCAGCTTCCAGGACTTTTTCCTAGTGGCTGTCATTCTTGGGTCACGTGTGCAGCTGCCACTGGCTTCTAAGCCTGCACTCCGCCTCCTGCCCTGTCTCATCCCGTTACCCTGAGGAGCTAGGAGGCCTTGTGGCCTGGGGCTGAGCTGCTCTCTGCAAGGAGGGATAATACCTGGCAGGCTGCAAGCCCCAGGAGGCCACCAGAAGGCCAGGGGTGCAGGCCTCAGCCCTCAGCCCTGAGATTCGGGTGCAGACTGGCTCGAGACTCAGCTCTGCCCCCTCCTGGCCGGGGCTTGGGCAGCCCGCGCATTCTGATTTGTGACCTGGGTCAGTGACAACAGCTGTGCACAAGGTCTCATTTTCTCACCTGGAATCTCAGACAGACAGCAATTGCCTGGTTCCGCATCCAGATTCGAGCTGCCACCCTGGGGTGCTGGATGAAGGAGGGTGCTGGCCAGCAACGTGAAAGCGACAGTGCTCTGCCTCTGGGTCCTGGCTGCTGGTGCAAGATGGACCCAGGGTCCTCCCCAGAGCCCGCCCGCCTCCCCGTGAATCCCCTTTGGGGTTTTAGGAAGCCACTGCTCCGTCTTGGGGAGGCGATAGTGCCCGCAGCAGCAGGGGGTTTGGTGACAAGGGCTTCTGGGTGGGTGGGGTGCTCTGGGGGAAGCTGTGAGTCTGCCAGGCCCCAAGGGGACAGGAAACCTGGTTTCTTAGAAGAGGTGGGAGGCCAGGAGGCTGGCAAGGCGGGTGGTAGGTGGCCACATGGGCCACCGAGGGCCAGTCAGGGGCTCAGACCTTGAGGACAGCAGGGAGCCCCGAGGCGTTTCCCACCCGCAGTGACAGGGCCAGCTCTGCCCCTGGCTGCAGTGTGAACCCAGTGAGGGTCTAAGGCCTGGGAGAACCAGGAATCCCCGCCACCCTCAGCCCACGCGTCCAGCGAAGACTCGCTCCTCCGCAGGGTTTGCGTGGCCGCCGTGAGCAGGCTCCCGGTTCCTGGGAGCTGGGGAACAAGCGGGTTCTCACACATCTGCATTTCCCAGAGTGCTCCCTGGCTGGATCACCTGCCCTGACCTGTGAGCTCAGGGCTCACCTCTTGACCCTCTGCCCTCTGAGGGATCAGGCTGGGGTCCCTACAGATTTTCTTTAGTTTGCCTTGGGATTAGGTCCCCACTGGGTTTTGAACTAACTGGTAATAGCAGAGGGTCCAGCACCTAAGAGATGTTGGTTGATTGAATGAATGAATGACCTACTGAGCTGTCTGCCCCATGCTGAACAGAGTTCAGCGACCTAGGGTACCTGTTCCAAGTCCCTCTGTACTGATGGGGAAACTGAGGCCCAGAACCACCCAGCAGGGCTGCGGTGGGCCAGACAAGAGGCTATGGACTCCCGCTCCAGTGCTCATTCAGTATACTTCCTCCACCCGCCCTCCTGTCCCCATCCCTCAGCTGGCACATAAAATGTTAATGCTCTCTTTTATTCTTTAAAAATTAATTTAAAAATATTTTATGCAGCGTCTCGATCACAGTTGGAAACCATTTAATTAATCCCAAGTGGCAGGATACCAGACAGCTGCCGTAATTGGTTACAATTCCTCGGCTCTTGCAGCCCGTTTCGAAGCTGTGGTCCCCCAGGCCTGGAAGGCTCCTCCTGCAGCGCAGGGTCTGCCAGGGCAGCTGCCCCTCGGCCAAGAGGGGCTCGTCCACCTGTCTAGGAATTGATGAAGAAGCCTTGCCTCCCTGCTGCCCTTGGCCCACGCCAGGGGCTTCCCATCAGATTTAACATCTGCAGCTCTGACTCCTTGAGTGTGACCTTGGGGGTCAGGGACCTGGTGTCACCCGTCATTTGCTGTGGCCTGGATCTGAGTTGTGGGCCTCATGAGGAGGGGTGCGAGGGGACATTTGAAGGGAGGGAGGCATCAGGGTGATTGACAAGGCAGTTGCCAAATGACCCAAGGATGTGCACAGAAACTTGGACTCTTCACCAAAATGCAAGGGGAGAGGGACCACCATCAGTCAGCTAGGGCTGCGTAACAAAGCACCACAGATGTGGCAGAAATTTATCCTCTGCCAGTCCTGGAGGCCAGAAGTCTGAGATTGAGGTGGGTGTAGGGCTGACTCTTCTGAGGCTGAGGAGAACCTGCTCCCGGCCCCTCCCAGCTCCTGTGCTTGCTAGCCATCTTTGGCTCTCCTTGGCTTGTAGACCCATTGCCTCTTCCTGCATGTGTCTATCTCCAAGTTTCCCCTTTTTTAAAGGATGCCAGTCATGTTGGGCACACCCTAATGATGCATTAGAACCTGATCGCCTCTGTAAAGGCCCCGTCTCCAAGCTGGGTGTGGTGGTGCACACTTGTAATCCCAGTACTTGGGAGGCTGAGATGAGAGGATCACAGATTTGAGGCCAGGCTCAGCAACTTAGTGAGACCCTCAGCAACTCAGTGAGACCCCGTTTCCAAATAAAAAATAAAAAGGGTTAGAGGTGTAGCTTGGAGGTAGAATGCCCCTAGGGTTCAATCCCTAGTATCAAAAAGTAAACACAAATAAAAAATAAAAAGCAATGTGCCTTGTGGCCAAAGCATGGTGCCCCAAGCTTGTTGTTTGAGGTGAGCCGACTTCTTGGTGCTGCTTACTGGCTCATACGTGGCCGGGGCCGGCTCCCCGGGGTGCTGGCTGGCCTCTCCAGGGCCTGCAATGAGCAGGGCTCATATAGGTTGCGGCTGCTCTCCTCTTTATTTCTGTAATTATTTTTGAACAGGGCACCCACATTGCGTTTTCATCTGGCCTTGCAGATCCTGCAGCTGGCCCTGGGGGCCATCTTGCAGGCCCAGAGGTGGCCTGTTGTCCTCTGAGATGGCAGTCCAAAAGGGAGGTGGTGGCACCCTGGCAGGGACCCTGGGGCCCAGCCCATCTGTACTCCTGAGCTAAGATCAAGAAGCAGCTGTGCAGGACTCCAGCCTCGCCTCCCCGCAGAATTTCTGAAGCTGGGGTAATGAAGTGTCCCCTATAAAGTTTCATATAAAATAATCTGCCTTAAAGAATGGCCTGAGAGGGGTAATTGGCCACTGACGTGGACGGTAATTATAACGGTCGTTAACCCTCAGAGCGGTGGGCAGGGAGACGGCGCTAATTGGATAGCTCCTGTCGTAAATCGCAGTTGCCAAGGCGGAAGGAAGAGGCAGCTACCTTGAAGGTGGCGCCTCCTGCTTCCCCGGGCGCCGGCCTAGGTCCCTGCCACTGAGCGGCCCGCCGGGGTGCCAGGACCTGAGGTAGATGTTGAGGACAGTCTGCGAAGGACTGGTGGGAAGGGAACAGACTCACGGTCACCAACCTGACTGTGGGGTCCGCACATGTGCACGTCCAGTCCTTGTGATGGGGACATTAGGAGGGCGCCCAGGCCCGCCTGTCTGCACCATCTGGGCATGCTGCAGGCGTGTGGCAGGGTCCCTGGCTGGCTTGGGAGGGGCTCCCCAGGCCGTCGGCATCACAGCGCACGCTCCAGTGTCAGGGCTGTGCCGAGGGAGGCGCTGGGCCTTTGGAACAGGCTGGTCTTGGGTCCACTTCTGGCCCGAGCACCACTCAGCTGAGCGCCAGCAGGCCACGCGGGCTGAGCCCGGGTCTCAGCTTCTCCCGTGGCAGGCGGCGTGGTCGTCCCTACCTGCAAGTGGCAGGCGTAGATCGCGCGGCGCACACAGCCCCGTGTCCAGCACGTGCAGGGTCCCGGGTACATCCCACTGGCTCCTGGCCTCTCTGCGGAGATGCGTGGCTCACGTACGTGGCCACAGCAAAGCGCAGTGACCAGGGGCTCCAGCTCTGGAGCGGACACCTGCTCCGAAGCCCGGCGTGGCCACCTCCCACCTGGGTGACCCTGGACGCACGTCTCTTCACCTGCCTGCCTCAAGTTTTCCTGTGTGGAAAGGGCCTTAAAAGCCGGGTGTGGTGGCTCACACTTGTAATCCCAGTACTTTGGGAGGCGGAGACAGGAGGATCCGGGTTCGCGGCCAGCCTCAGCTCTCTCTCTCTCTCTCTCTCTCTCTCTGCCTAGTGCGGCCCTCCACAACTTCGTGAGACCCGGTTTCAAAATAAAGTATAAAAAAAAATAGGGCCGGGGGTGTAGCGTGGAGGTAGAACGCCCCTGGGTTCAATCCCCGGTACAGCGAAAAAAAAAAAAAAAAGAAAGGGCCTTAAAAGAGGTCGCAAGGAAGCCCTGCGCTTGATGGGGTGGGAACACCTCATTGGCTGTTTGGAGAGTGAGGGCTGAGTTAACACACAGCATAGAGGAAGTATTTAACAATGTTGGCCGCTCACCACCTACAAAACGCCGGCCTTGTTACTTGTGCACGGGTGCGGAGGGCGGGCTGGTCTGTTAGAGCGACGCTGAGGTCTCCAGGTGCAGCAGTCATCCCGGGGCCCCGGGGCCGGGAAGTGTGGCACCAGGACTCCCCCATGGTCCTCCTTACGTGACAGGCACTGTCCTCCCCTTGCCTGGGTGTGGCGTGTCTCGGAGAGGTGGATGGAGGATCTAGTGAGCTTCCAGGTCCTGGAGCAGATCACGCCCCCTGTGAAAGGTTCTGTTCCCCAGGCTGCCTGTGAGTGCGGACATGGAGGGCGTGGGGATGCCATTTGGCTGCGGGTCCTGACACCCCTGCCCTGCCCATGCATGCAGAGATGAGGGCACAGTCCCACGGCCATTTTGATGTAATTAACGATAAGGTAGAGGCCATTCATCCTGCCTTGCCTGGCCCGGAATCTGGGCTCTGTGTCTCAGCGAACTCCCTGTCTACAGGGTTCAGAGTTGCTGGCTTTGCCAAAGCTGACTGTCATCCAGATGCAAGGGGCTGTGGCTCCAGGAGGTTCCAGCGTATCTCATGGAACCTTCCAGAAAGGAAGGACAACCAGCCACCTGCCAGTGAGTTAACACGCAGCATTTACCACACACAGTTAACACACGGGGATTTTATTTTGTGATAAAAATGTCATGCCACGCTGGGGCCTGATTTTCCAAGCCTTTCCTGCTGTCAGAGATGGAAGGGGAGGTTAACAGAGGGGCAGGGTCTGCAGGCTGCTGTGTCCCAGCAGTGGCCCTGCCCCGCAGTCACCTGGGCCCATAGATGGCGGCACCTCTCCCTTAGGGGCTGGGGCAGTGAGGAGGAGGGGTGCCCTCTCCTTGCACTGGGAGAGGATAGCGCGGTGTGGGCAGAGAGGAGAAGATGAGTGACTGACCAGCCAAGCTGGGACAGGAGGTCAGGAGGAAGCCCCGTGCTGGAGGGAGCTTGGGTGTGTGTGGGAATGAGACCTGCATGGCACAGCTAATAAAAGCCCCCCCACAGCCAGCCCCGACTCCCCCAGAGAGCGACTCATTGTTTATCTTCACGACCAGCACACGGAAGTCAGGACTCTGCGAGGTGGTGTCAGAAGCTATGGAGGTGTCTGGAAACCTTGTGCCTTCCATCTCGGGGGGTCACCCACACCCCCAACTCATCGACACCGGGAGAGATAGATGGCATGGTGGCCCCAAACCTACCTCATTTTCCAGGCCCTTCCAAGCAGCTCTCGGCTCCCCAGAGCAGTGGGGAGCCCTGGCCTGTTCTCCATGTTGCGGGTGGAGACGGGGAGTTTGCCTCGTGGCTGGCCATGGTGTTGGCTGTGGATCCCCCTCCAGGGATTTGGATGGATTGGGTAGGGATGGATGGGTGGGGAATTTATTTTGTGATAAAAATGTCATGCCATGCTGGGGCCTGATTTTCCAAGCAAAACTTTGGAGCTGAGACTACGGTATTTATTTCTCCAGTGTCTGTCATGAAACCTTAAAACTTTACGTTGTTGTGGAATGAGAAAGATCGGTGCTGCTGTGCACGTCATACCAATACTAACCTTCAAACACATGGGTTGGATGTGACTTCAGGGCAGCAGGGGCTCTAACTTGGAATTGTGTGTGCCGTTCGTTGGAGGGGTTGCAGGGTGTTGCCAACAGCTGCCTCAATTTGCAAATGGGGTGACAGCCTCAGTAAGGACAGAGACTTGGGGGTCTCCTGCTCTCCCTCTAGTGCTCTCTCTGGGGCGGTTGGATGGGCATAGCCAGGTCCAAGCTCCAGCTATGCCAATGGCCAGCTGCGTGATCTGAGGCAAGTCTTAACACCTCTCCGTGCCTCAGTTTTCCATCTTGAATGACCTTAAAAGCCCCCGACCATGGCTTCTCTTTTCTGCTTAGAACCTTTGAGTGATGGCTTCATGCTCTTGTACCAGGACCCAAGCACGTCTGCAAAGCCCTGGGCACCTTTGGCAAGCCTCCTGCAGTGGGCCCAGCCTCCTCTCCGCTGCTCTCTCCCACCCGGAGCTCCCGTTTTTGGAGTGCCTCCCTGTCCCATCCTCTCTTGTCTCTGGGGTTTCTCTCTGGTTAGTTCCTCTGCTTAAAATGCTTTCTTCCTCCTCTGTCATCTTTCCTCTGACCAACCCCTTTTCCTCCATGGTCAGTCTAGCTAACAGAGTATGATTTCTATTGTTTTCTCAAAGAACCAAGTTTTGGTTTCATTGATTTTCTCTATTGTTTTTCTGAAAACTATTTTATTTCTGCTCTGATCTTTATTATTTCCTTCCTTCTACTTATTTTGGGATTTGTTCTTTTTCTAGCTTCATGGAGTGGAGCTTAGATGATCAATTTTAGTTCATTCTTCCTATCTTCTATGAGCATTTAAAGCTATATATTTACCTCCAAGCGCTGCTTTAGCTGCACCTGAGACATTATGATATTGTGTTCCTTACTCAGTTAAGATACTTTCTAATGTCCCTTGTGGTTTCTTCTTTGATCCTTGGGTTATTTGGAAATATGTTGTATATTTTCAAATATTTGAGGGTTTTCCAAATTCGGTTGTTGGTTCTTAATTTAGTTCCATTTTGATCAGAGAGGATATTTTGTATGCTTTCAGCCCTTTATATTTATCGAGATCAGGTGATATATCTAGGAGAATGTTTCATGTGCACTTGGGAAGAATGTGTATTCTGCCATTGTTGGGTGGAGTATTTTATAAATATGTATTAGGTCAAGTTGGTTGATAATGTTGCTTCAGTCTTTTGTATCCTTACTGATTTTCTGTCTAGTTGCTCTAATCGCCACTAGAAGTTGGGTGTCAAAATATCCAACCATAATTGTTGAATTGTCTTCTTCTATTTTTGATTCTGTCATTTTGCTTAATGTGTTTTAGGGCCGTGTTATCAGGCGCATATACATTTCTACTTGTTATATCTTCCAGAAGGATTGACCCTCATTCTCTTCCTTCAGCCTTGCTGAGATGCCGATGCCCCTTCTCCCAGTAGGTCTTCCCAGATCCCGGACCATCCTAACCCCCCGCCATGAGTTCCTAGGCCTCTTGCCTGTCCACCAGAACATTCACCCCACTGTTTTATAATTGCTTGAAGGTTCCATGAGGTTGTGGAGCATGTCAGACCCGCTCAGCTCTTTATGGCCAGCACCTAATACAAAGCTTACACAGATTTAGTAGTGAATATTGGTTGATTTCATGAAAAAATCATGTTTGTGAGGAATTTTATATTAATAGTGGTTATTTGAACGTTCAGTGCATGGGGACAGCTATGACCTGGCTCAGCTGGGAGGCACATAGGAGTTTTGAACATAGTTGAGTTAGAACAAAGCCTTTGCCCCAAGGCCTCTAGGCCTTCATGTTTAGGGCCACTCAGGGACACCTGTCTGAGATGGGGCACCTGTCCCGGTTCTACTGTCTCTTTGGATTTAATGTGGCACTGGTGATATTGCCCATCTGTTTCTCCACAGGTGATCTTAGCCACCCTGGATCCATTTATGACGAACGTCCTATATTCTATTCCTTGTGCTAGATGTTGACAGTGTAATAGGGAATATGAATAAAAAGCACCTACTGTGTGCTTGGCCTTCTGTAAACCTGTATCAGCCTCATGGGAATCCAGTGAGAGGTCCAGGGAAGTTAAGCAGCTTGCCCAAGACCACACAGCACTTACAGGGCAGAGCTGACACATTCCCCTGAGTGGTTCCAAATCCCACATTTATTTCCACTCCTCCCCTTCTGTGGGTCTGCGTGGATGCTGCCTTCCGCGATCCAAGTGCATATGTGTGTTTAAACCACAGTGTCTAACATGGAAATGAAAAATCTGGTAGTAACTACATTTTAAGGCAAATTAACCTTGATAAGATCTTTAATGTCATGTATTAGACTATTTTCCCTTAGTAATGCATTAAAACTGTCAAACCCGATATGATCGCACAATTAATGAGATTACACACGATGTAAATTTCAGTTCATTATTGCAGTGTCTGCGCTAATAGACTCACGATTAACACCCGAGAACCAGGCTGGTTCAAAAGGACAACTTTCTGTGAATCGTGTGAAGTGAAGGGGCCGGGGCAGCCGCGGTTCTGACGGAGCACGTGAGGAAGATGGTTTCTGCAATTGTCTGACGAGCTGCTGAGACTAGCAGTGACGATGGCGTTAATTAAGGGAACCCCTCGCTGTGGGGCCAGGGAGCTGGAGGAGCCGAGGCAAGGGCTCCTTGGTGCCTCCTGGGCCCGGCCACCTTTCGGGAATCCTGGGACTCACCATTAACCTGCGTCCTCCTATCCCCACTGGCTGTCTCGGAGGAATTGTGGAATTGGAGTTCAGGCAGAGAAAGCGTATCATGGCGTATCACAAGAGGGAACCGCTCTGTGACCTGGGAGAGTAGTGCTGGGCCCTGCTGTTTCTTGAGTTCTCAGGATGGCCAGCGCGTCGTCAGGGGCTCCTCCATGCACTCGGTGCCAGCCCTCCCAGAGCCTGGCAGCCGTATCCGCCCCATTTCACAGAAGATGCAGCTGAGGCCCGGGGAGGTGAAGCGACTTGACTAACACCCTGTGGTTAGTTGGGAATGGATTCCAATTCTTTGTTTTAATATTTGTTTTCCTGCCGTCTTGCTATGGGGAAGTGAGCTGAGGTCATCAGAGAGGCCTGGCTTGGTGGAGTGTGGTGCCCGTGTGCTCCTTGTTATAGACAGGTGGTACAGGGGTCACCGCCCTCCACACATATGGGACATTTTCCACATTGAAAGGGGATCTGGAGTCTGAGAACACCTGCCTCGTATGTGGATTACAAAGCACGGTGCTCACAAAGCCCTGTAGGCCTGGGCCCTACGACAAGGCTGGGGAGGGCCCTGTGTGCACGGGGAAACTGAGGCAGGTTGGCACATTGGCTGGAGCTGCCGGGTATGCTCCCTGGTCTGTCTCCCTGGGACATCCATGGCCTCTGCACCCTGCTGTGGGGAGCCAAGGGCCATTTTGCCTCAGCGACGGTTCTGGACAGCTACATGTGACTTGTAGGGGTCATGGCATTTCTATTTTAAATTCCCTTCTTTTGGGGGGGGTACTGGGATTGAACCCTGAGGATATGAAGTCCCTGGAGCTGGTGGCTACATGGCAGTGTGACGGTCCAGCTCATCTGCTGCTTTCCTGTTTCCCAGTCACAATTTCATCCCCTGGAACTGGTTCTAGCTACACTGGGCCCAAAAGGTGAATCTGGCAAATTTAAAAAATAAAAGGTCTGCATAGCCGGGCATGGTGGCTTGTGCCTGTAATACCAGACAGGAGGATCACAGGTTCGAGGCCAGTGTGTGGTAACTGAGGGAGACCCTGTTTCAAAATAAAATAAAAAAATAAGGCCGGGGATATAACTTGGAGGTAGAGTGCCCCTGGGTTCAACCCCTAGTGCCACACAAAATAAGGGAGATTCCACCAAGGCCCTTGACAGCTGCACTAATAAAATACCTTGGCCACAATTGCCTTTTGTAATTGGCTATGAATAATTCCCGGCTATTAATTGCTACTGTAATGGCTGGCCGCCCTGGCGCACTCTGGAGCTCACGTGGGGTGGGTTCCCTTCATTCACACTCGCTCCTCCCACTGCTGGGAACATGGCCTCACCGTGTTGTCTCGGGCAGGGGCAGTGCTGGCCGGGGCAGGGCCGGACAGCTCACCTGGGGCCCACGAGGGCTGTCCATGGCTGAACACATGGCCAAGTACGTGGCTACATGCTCACCCACTTCTCGCCTGGGCTGCCACAGAGGCCCCTGCGCCCGCTGCCCCAGCCCCTCTCAGCCCCTGCCCATCGGTTTGCGGAAAGCCCTGAGTCACGGTCGCCCGCAGTTTAATTGTGAGCACAGGGTGGCGCGCTCGCTGGTTCCTGACAGGTCTTCATCAGACAGCGCACGGCGGAGACCTGCTTGGAATGGAGCCTGTAATCAGCCGGGTGCTGAGGGTTATCATCGGTCCGTCCGTCAAGACTGCTGGGGACGGCCCTCCTCCCGCACAGCCGGCGCCGAAGTCCCTCGCGTCCCTCCTTCCGCTGCGTTCTCGGGCTCCGCTTCCCTGTCTCTTCTCTCCACGGCCGGCGCTCTCTGTTCTCATGTATGTTTGTCCTTGGCTTATCTGCCCCTTGTCCCCTCTCTCAGTGTCTTTCTCTCTTGGAAAGTGGCTTCTGGGCGGCACTCCCCAGGCCAGGCTGAGTGAGCATATAGGTCCATGCTCATACTTCTCTGAAGAGCTCTGAAGAGTCAGAGAGGCCCCTGTCCATCCTTCCCTCTCACCCGACCTTTCTCCTCATCCATCCACCCACCCGTGCACCATCCATCCACTTATCCATCCATCCATCCATCCATCCATCCATCCATTCACTTATCCACCCATCCATTTATCCACCCACCCATTCATTCACCCATCCACCTGCCCATCCATCCATCCATCCATCCATCCATCCATCCATCCATCCATCCACTTATTCATCCATCTACCCATCCACCTGTCTATCCATCTACCCACCCATTCATCCACCTGTCCATCCATCCATCCATCCATCCATCCATCCATCCATCCATCCACGCACCCAACATTACCTGAGCACTTGCTCTGTGCTGGTTGCTAGGGATACTGTGATGGGCAGCTGGGGGTGGTGGTATTTGGATCTTCTGGGCTCCCAGAGCCTTCTGCATACCCAGCTTTCAAAACCCCAGTCATTGTAAACTGGGATATTTTGTGCATCTCCCTCACCACATGGTGAACCCTTCCAGAGCTGGCCCAGGTCTTGTTTGTCTCCTCACCCCCCGTGCCAAGAACTCTGGTAGTTGGCACATCTTAGCCTTTCAGTAAATTCTGTTCTGAGCGAAGGAGAGAAGCAATGCCCCAGTCTAGCTCTTCAGTTTTACAAATGAGAACCCGAGCTTGGAGACGTGGCTGGAGGCAGGGCTGCTCAGCGGGTTCGGGGCAGGGCCAGGACTCACCCGGTCTCCTGTGCCCTGTTCTGTTGCTTTCTCCAGTATCTGGCTGTCTCTCTCTTAAGACATGAGAGGTGAGGTTGAGTACGTGTTGTGAGGGTCTTTCTTAGTCTCAGGGAGAAAGCTAGGGTATATCTCCCAGCAGGTGCCTGGTGGCTCTGGCAGGGTGAGCCCAAGGCAGCCCTGGCCACATCTGTACCAACTAGGGACCCCTTGTCCCAGAGCATGGGTGAAACAGAGGCTGTGGGCAGGTTGGGAAGGGCGGCCAGGCTGTGGTGCTTTGGGGCCCCCGGGGGTGGCTGGGTGGGTGCCGGGGGAGGTGGGTTTAGATATTTCCTCTGCTTTGGGCAGTATAAGTTCGGCCTTTGCTGTTATTCTAACAGGACTTTGGGGAGTGAATTTCTCATCAGCAGGGAGGCCCTGGGGCCGGGACCCCGCTGTACCACCAAGCTAAGCTCCAGAGCTACACCAGTGGGGGGCCTCCTATGCTCCCCTTCCTCAGTCTGGTGAAGGTCTCCTTGGGAAAGCCCACTGATTTCACTAGATGGATATTTAACACCGGGGACACTGCCCTCAGCTGCCCCGCTAGAGGCACCTGGTTTCCTCTGCAGCTGCCCAAAGCGTGCGCCACCTCGCCCTCCCTCTGTCTGCCTCTGGAGCTTCTAGCAGCCAGAGTCCATGGCCCCACTTTTCCAGTGAACACAGTTCCAGGCCAACTTTGTGCAGTCACCGACATGAGCCGCAGCCCCACCACATGGGCTTGCAGGTACCTTGGCAAGAGCCCCAACTCCTGCACAGCAGCTTGGCCTAGAGTCCCCCAGGGAACACAGGAGAGTCTACCCAGGCCCCCACAGAGGCCAGGGCCGCAGCAGAGCGGCCCCAGCAGGGACAGGACACGCTCCCCTCTTGATCCTGGCGCTCACCTGTGCATTCTCACCTGTGATGGGGCCAGAAGTCCTGGTTTCTGTTCCCATGACCTCTGCGAAGGCCCGGAGGGCTTGCAGCAGCGTTACAAACTGGCAGGAGGAACATGTGTGCTAATTAAGTCAGAAAGCTTGCCCAGCACGGCTGAGAAGGTGAGAGAGGGCAGGCGAGGGGGGGACAGTGTGGGCAGCAGTAGGAACCCCGGGGCTCTGGATGAAAACTGAGACGCCAAGGAGACTGAGGCCTGGAGTCAGCCTCTTTCACTGGCTGAGCCGTGGGTCTCCTCTGAAGACAAGGAAGGTTTATCGGTGATGCTGTTGGACACATCTCGTATTTCATAAAGTGTTATCTGGATTTTATCAGTGCTTCATGTAGCCCAACCTCATCTTTTGTTTCCAAACAATAAAAAGTGGTAGAAGAATGCACAAGGAGGGAAAGAGAAGTCTGCAGTTTACTGACAACACCCAATCTGTTTACCTTGGTCTAGCCAGTGGTGTTTTTATTTGTTAGCAGGATTTTGGAATTAGAAGGAACCTTGGGCTCAGATGGAGGAACCTGGGGTCAGGTCCCCATTGTACCACCAAGCTAAGCTCCAGAGCTGCACCAGTGGGGGGCCCTCCTATGCTCCCCTTCCTCAGTCTGACCTCTAGGTCACTCCTTCATGTCCTCTGAGCCCGTGGGACCCCAGCACTCCCCTTCCTCAGGACACAGCCACTGGCTTAAGGCAATCTCAGAACCCTTTGGGACAGATAACTCTGATATACTCTGTATAAGCCAGAGGAAGCTGCTGTAACAAAAAGTACCCCAAAGTTAAAGGCATACACTATGAATATTTATTTATTTGTTCATGTGGTTCATTGTTCATTGTTATTGTTCATGTGGTGAACCAGTGTGCACCCACATCCCTCCTGGTGGGGCCGGTCTCCTGCAGGTGGTGATGTAGGGACCCAGGAACCTTCACCTTGCCACTCTGCCACCCGTAGGGACCCCGAGTCCTTCGTCTCCCTTGTGTGGGTGGGAAGGAGGGTGGGAGCTGCAGAGGTTGTAGCTGAGAGGTGAAGGATACAGGGGGCAGTGGCCTTGTGGTCTGGGAGCTGGACCCTCAGCAAGCCTGGAGCCTCAAGGTGAAGTGGAGAAGGTCCCAACCGGCTTCAGGGAGACTGGTAAGTTCAGTCTCCTGAACCCAGGGGAAGAGGAAGTGGCCTTTGCCGAATGTGTAGTCTTTCTTTGCTTCCTTCTGTTGGTCAGGGGAGGGAGGCAGCTGAGCCCCGGGTCAGTGGCGGGAGGTGGAGCTTCTTCTGCCTCATGCCCAGCCCCATCTGACCTCACTCTCTTTTGCCCTTCCCCTGCCTCCAGCCCTTCTGGGCTTCCTTCTGTCCCAGGAGCTGCTCAAACCTGGTGCTACCTCAGGACCTTTGCATGGGCCAGCTTCTCCTCTTGGAACACTATTCCTACCCTACCCCTCTTGTCTTCAGGTGGCTGGCTCTGCCTGCGGGTCTTGTCCCCTCTATAGAGAGGGCCTTTCCACCAGACAGCCCAAAGTCAACCTGCCCCCAGCCCTTGGGGCCAGTGCCTCATAGGGTCCCTTCTCTGCTGTATGTCCTACCCTCCAACCCCTGCTCTAGCTCATTCATCCTCTGCCATACTATGTGCTTTGCTTGTTTACTTATTCTGATTATTGACTTGGCCCCTGTGTCCATCCGCTTGGGCCACTATAACAAAACACCAGTCTGGTGGCTTACGAGCACTCATCCCACGGCTGTGGAGGAAGGCTAGGCTCGGGTTCCCGCTGGCTTTCTGGGTGTGGGGGAGGCCTCTCTTTCTGGCTTACCCAGAGCCACCTTCTTGCCGTGTCCTGGCATGCGTTTGGAGAGAGCCCAGCTCTCTTCCTCTTGTAAGGCCACTGATCCCATCCTGGGCCCACTCCCATGACCTCATCTAAACATAATCACCTCCCAGAGCCCTCCCCTGTGGATGCCCCTGCACCAGGGATCAGGGCTTCAGCATCGCACTGGGGGAGGACGCACCTTCGTCCACGGCGGCCCCTCTGTGCACGGGATAATGATCTCCCCGGGAGGCAGGGAGCCCATCCGCGTCATCCAGAGCTGTGTCTTTGGGCCCTTACAGGCACAGTGAATACTGAATGAATGAATGACTGAATGAGTTGGTGAATGAATGATCCCGGGATCTCTGTGGAGGCCCCCCGCCTGGCCTGCAGTGACCCGCCAGCCTTCTGCTCTGCCCCAACACGTGCCACCACCTTGCCAGACATTCATGTCCATCATCTTGTCTGGTCTTCCCAAGGATCGGCAGTACTTTGAGCCCCACTGTGCGGGGAGGGCTGGAGCAGGCCTGGAGCCCGGACCTTTCCCTGTGTGCGCCCAGGGTCTGCGGGTGCAGCCCAGCCCGCCCCTCTGCCGGTGAGCTGGGGTGGGTGTGCTACCCCTGCCCATGTCCCCAGTCCCCTCTCAGAGGCTGCCCTGGGAGTGGGAAGGGGCAGCTCTCAGGCCCGGCCTTGCCCTTTGATTTGAAAAACCCAATCAAAACCCATAAACTAGTGATGAGTTTGGTGGGACCCTTGGTTCCTAGTCCCAGCCGTGACAGCGGGCTTTCCTCATGCACAGGGAGCAGGCGGCACACTGCTGGGTACGTCGTATGTGTGCAAAACCTCAGATGTGGAGCTGGGCTGGGGGTGAGGCATGTGCAGCGCCCGCCTGCTCACCCCTGCTCAGAATGCTGCACCCCCACTGCTAGCTGAGCGTCTGCTCCGTTTCCTCCGTTCGAGGCCACTTAACCTTTCGGAGGCCCAGGTTTTTGGAAGATTGCATGAGATAATATGAGCTCTATTGGAGAAATAAGAGAAATCAAACCCCTTTCTTGGTTTGAAACCAGAGGTTGTGTTTCCGTGCGCTGCCGGCCTCCCTCCCACTCATGCCGCGGGCCAGGCTGGGCAAGTGGTGGGAGATTCCTTGTTTAAATCCCAGGCGGCCTCCAGGCCTCCTCCGCCCCCCTCTCCCGGGTGGATGGGGGCTGCAGGCGCAGCTCTGCCTGTTGCTGCAGGTTCAAATGAAATCAGCATCGGAATGCGGTTCCTCTGGTTAAGGACCTTGCGAGGTGGGCAGCTGGGACTCTGCTGGCCTCCACGTGCCCTCCCTCTGGAAATCCGTATGTACTGCTCCCAAGGAGGGGAGGGCGGGCTCGGGTTTCCAAGAGCGCCAGGGAGAAATAACACACCAGGTCTCCTGGGCCACAGAGGAGGCGTCTTTCTCAACACCAGGGCAATTAAGATCTGTGGGCGTGTGGCCATGTGTGGGGGAGGAGGCCCATGGCTTAGCCTACGAGAAGAGGGGTTGCTGGTCGACACTTACAGAGTGCCTGCTGCATACCAAGCGTGTGTCGGTGCTTTGCTTACGTTACCTCTAATCCTGACCAGAGCCTCTGGGTGGATAAGAGTACTGATTACTATTAATTTCATTTTTTACAGATGAGGAAACTGAGTCTCAGAGAGGTTTACATGTGTCCCCAAAGCTGATAGTTTTGTCATTATGATTAAAGTTATTCCCCTTCACAGGCATGGAGAGTGGGAGATAGACAGTAATGAGCTTGGCAAAGTGTACATGCTGGGGAGCTCCTACAGGTACATGCCGCCCTCCTTCTCTTTCTCCTCTTCCTCCTCCTCGTCGTCCTCCTCCTCCTCCTCTTTTTTTTCTTCTTCTGTACTGGGGATTGAACCCAGGGGTATTCTACCTCTGACCTACACTCCCAGCCCTTTTTATTTTTTTTGCGGTACCGGGAATTGAACGCAGGGGCGTTCTACCTCCACGTTATGCCCCCAGCCCTATTTTTTTTTATACTTTATTTTGAAACTGGGTCTCACGAAGTTGCGGAGGGCCTCACTAAGGAGAAAGAGAGAGAGGGAGGGAGGGAGGGAGGGAGGGAGAGAGAGAGAGAGAGAGAGAGAGAGAGAGAGAGAGAGAAAGAGCTGAGGCTGGCCACAAACCTGGATCTTCCGGTCTCCACCTCCCAAAGTACTGGGATTACAAGCATGCACCACCACGCCCGGCCCCAGCCCTTTTTAAAATTTTTTATTTTGAAACAGGGTCTTGTTATGTTGTTGAGGGTCTCCTAAGTTGCCGAGGCTGGCCTTGAATCTCTGCTGATCCTCCTGTCTCAGCCTCCCAAGTACTGGGATTACAGACTTGAGCCACTATGCCCAGCTACGTGCATTTCTCTTTACGATGCTGATTTGCAGTTTAATTTTCAACTTTTTAAAGAAGTAGCCATTAACCACTATGCATGTCCTCCGTGTGGCTCCCACCCCTGGCAGGTCCCAGATGTAGCTCTCATCACAGCATCTGTCGAGGGTAGGAATAAGCTTGAAAACAGAAAACCATTTTCTACAAGGAAATTCTGTAATGTTGGGGATTTTATCCATGGTCAGCCGTGGCGACTATCCCATGGGCACTAGAAGAGACAGCCCACTTTGCTTCAAGTTATAAGTTGGCAGTATTTCCTTCCTTCCTTCCTTCCTTCCTTCCTTCCTTCCTTCCTTCTTTCTTTCTTTCCTTTTTTTAATAGAGATTGAACCCAAGCATATTCTACCTCTGAGCTAGATCCCAAGTCCTATTTTATTTTTTATTTTGAAACAGTGTCTCACTAAATTACTGAGGGTCTCCCCAAATTGCTGAGACTGGCCTCAAGTCAGCGATCCTCCTATCTCAGCCTCCCAAGTACTGGGATTATAGGCATGCACCACCACGCCAGCAGCAGTATGATTTTTTAGCAATATTGTTTGGGTCTTTTGGTTATGACCTGTTTTTGCTTTTATTCATCTGCCAAATCCCGAGAGCAGGACTAGTTAAAGGGTCCCTATGAACATCTGTCTTTTTTTCCTGTGTCTGGTTCCCGCTGGATGAGTGTTGATGCTAGGCTAATTTGGTGACAGGATCTTCCTGTTTGTTGTATCTTCCCATGAGTTATCCTGTTGTGTCAGTCAGCTTTCTGTTACTATAACACATGCCTGAGATACTCCACTTATAAAGGAAAAAGGTTTATCTTGGCTCACAGTTTGGAGGTTGCAGTCCATGGTCTTTGGCCTCGTTGTTTTGGGCCTGTGGTGAGGCTCCCGCCTGTGGCAGAGCAGAACCGCTTACCTCATGAACAAGAGAGGAAGAGGCCAGGGCCCCAATACCTGTTCAAGGCACACCCCAATGACCTAAAGACCACCCACAGGACCCTACAGCTTAAAGGTTCCACTACCTCCCAATAGCACTTCCCTAGGGACCAAGTCTCCCACACATGAGCCTTTGGGGACATTCAACATCCAACCCCAGCAACTACTGTCACATAAAATGCATTCAACAGGTGTCTACTGCGTGGAGGTAGAACGCCTCTGTGTTCAATCTCTGGTACCGCAAAAACAAAAACAAAAACAAAAACCAACAACAACAACAACAAAAAAACAGTGTGCCAGGCACAGAGCTCGATGCTTATTTTCTGGATAAACAATAGGTACTCACTGTAGAGTATTTGGAAAATACATAAAGGCACACAAAGTAGACACCTCTTATATCCTTGTTGTAGTCTGCTTTTCATCTTTGTGACCAAAATACCTGATATGAACATCATAGAGGAGGAAATGTTTATTTGGCTCATGGTTTCAGAGGTACAGTCCGTAGATGGCTGACTTCAAGGCAGACATCATGGCGGCACGGCATGGTGGAAGATAATTGCTCAACTCAATGGCAGCAGGAAGGAGAGAGAGAGAGAGAGAGAGAGAGAGAGAGAGAACACACATAACCAGGGACAGATATAGTCCCCAAAGCCTCACCCCCACCCTGTGACCAAACTCCAGCCATGGCCCCCCTGCCTAAATCACTACCCAGTAAATCCATCCAAATGATTAACCCTTCAGGGGATTTACCCACTGGTGAGACTAGAGCCTGATTCAATTATTTCACCTCTGAATATTGTTGTACTGTGAATGTGTTCTCAACACACGAGTCTTGGGGGACACTTCAAACCCCAACCATTAACAGTCCTGGTACCTCCATCACAGTCCCACCAGGTGGAGTCTGTCCCCTGGAGAGGAGGAGGTCTCTGAGGCTCAGATCAGCAGGTGGCTTTCCAGGCTATGTCCAAACCGTGGCAGTGTTGAAATTGCCTGGGAACTTAGGGGGCCCCTGGCTCAGGACGTCGCTGGGTAAGCACAGGGCTCTGGGGGGCTGCTGTGCCCACAAAGGAGGAGTCCCTGACCAGGGACTTTGCCTCTCTCTTCATCATCACTGTAGAGGAGGATGTCACTCATAATGTCAGGATGTCCCAGGGAAATCAGGGCAGGACAGAGTCTGCAAACCCAGACCACCTCACACACAGGGCTTCAAACATCTTAAAAATGAGCTACTATATTAGTCTGCTGGGGCTGCCGTAACAGTGCCACAGGCTGGGGACCTAGACACCAGAAACCTGTCTCATATCCTGGGGGCTGAAGGCCAAGATCCAGGCATGGCAGTGCTGGCTCCTCCTGAGGCCACTCTCCCTGGTCACAGGTGACATCTTCTCCCTGCGTCCCTCTGTGTGTGTCGCTGTCTTGATCTCCTTTTATAAGGACACCTGTCAGATTGGCCACATGACACCTGAGTGACCTCTGTGAAGGCCCTGTCTCCAAACACAGTCACGTGCTGAGGTCCTGGGGGTTAGGACTTCTAAATATGGATTTTGGACAGACACAGATCAACCCATAATAGTTACTAACTTATTAAAAATGGCAGCGCTTGCTTCAGACTCTGGGCTTTAAGATTCTCTTGAGATCCTGGAAGGTCCAGCCATGCTGGGCATCAACTCCCCGAGTTCTGTCCATGTTGCCCTGGACCTCGAGCTATGGATGATGCTTTCCTGTCCCTGATGTGTTACTGTTGGTGGATTCTGGGTCCCTGGTTGAAGACACAGTCTCTTGGGTCCAACAGATCTGGATTCAGATCCTGACCGTGCCACAATCTAGCAGGCGACTTCCAGTAAGTTACAGAAGCTTCCAGAGGCTCTGTTGTTTCATTGACCAAGTTCATGCCTGACTTCCGGTAAGTTACGGAAGTTTCCAGAGGCTCTGTTGTTTCATTGACCAAGTTCATGCCTGACTTCTGGTAAGTTACGGAAGCTTCCAGAGGCTCTGTTGTTTCATTGACCAAGTTCATGCCTGACTTCTGGTAAGTTACGGAAGTTTCCAGAGGCTCTGTTGTTTCATTGACCAAGTTCATGCCTGGCTTCTGGTAAGTTACGGAAGCTTCCGGAGGCTCTGTTGTTTCATTGACCAAGTTCATGCCTGGCTTCTGGTAAGTTACAGAAGCTTCCGGAGGCTCTGTTGTTTCACTGACCAAGTTCATGCAACCTGCAATTGGGGGGTTCAAGCGAGCTGATGTTTGCTGAGAGCAGAGCGGTGCCTAGTACGTAGTGAGCGCTCAATGGGCCACTAATGTCATTATTGATAAGAAGAGCAGGTCCAGTCCCAGCAGTGGAGCGAGGAGTCAGGGAGTCGCAGCACAGACTCCAGGCCCCCCACCCAGAGTCCCTTGTTGCAAATGCACATGTTGACACTCCTCCACCAAGCTGTACCCGCCAGTCGCCCGTACCCACCAACACCAGGTTCTACAACGCCGGTCGTCTATTTTTAGGAAAAGCGCTCAGCAAGAGTGCTCGGGGCAGCCACAGTTTGTTTAATTGGCTTCATGGAAGCAGGGGCCATGGCAGGATCTAAAAATACCTGGTCCAGTTCCTCGTCCGCTCTCCCGCGTCGGAAGGACCCGTGCAGTGTCTAAGGATCGGCGCTGGAGACCCCCACGGCTGGTGAAGAAGCGCTCGGCTTTGACCTTTGCTGGCCGCTGTTAGAGCATCGTTCTGTGAGGATGAGTTCATTTTTCTACGGAATGTATTCCATTTGATGGCTGTGGGTGTTAATATAGCTGGGATTAAAACCAGGTCGACAGGACTGAAAATAAATGACTCTTTAACTCGAAGAATACAGACGGGGCACCACGGGGCAGCCTCGCAGATAGACCACTGTCCTCATATCAAGAGGTGTCCCCAAGTGACCTGCACTGCGGGTGACAGAGGACAGGTGTGGAGGGCCCACCTGGGGCAAGGGAAGCTTCTACTGTGTATGTCACCGGGAGAGGGACCAAGCCGTAATACTAATGATGACAGTAGCAGTGGTGACGGTGGCTGTCACCGTGAGAGCTTACCCGTGACAGCCAGCACACTAAAACAATCATGTGTGTCATTTTAATGAATCCTCACAGTATTTTATTATTTCAATCAATGCCCGCGAGGTGGATAATTGACTTTTTAATGTTCCCACCCTTGATGGAATATTAAATACCACCCATCTACCTGCTGTGTGCCTGGCAGAGTAGGAGGCAGCTTGGTCTGCTTTGGTGCATGTTAACCTCACGATTACCTCATCATCATCATTATTGATGGTGTATATCATCAATAGTAGCATGATATTACATCATCATGCTACTCATTATTCTGATAGCAACACTGCATTTCACAGAGAGGGGAACTGAGGCTCAGAAAGGTGAGGGGACCTGAACTTCCCAGCTGGACAGGGGCAGGGAAGGACTCCAGCCCTGCCTCACATTGGCCCCTGCCCCTTCCTCCCAGGTGGTCCTGTGGAGCATTCCAGGCAGGTCCTACCTCCAGGGATGAGGTCCTACCTCCAGGGATGAGAGCTCAGTCCCCCGAGGGGCCCACTGCATCCTGGGGCAGCCCCTCTGGCTCTGTGTCTTGCTGGTCCGCCTCTGAGTTCCAGCCCGGCCCCCTGGAGTCCTGCGAAGCCACCTGCATCCTTTGCCCCAGGGCCACGTTAGGGCCCAGGACTGTGGCTGGCCCTCCCTGGCTGCCTTCATCTTTCCCTCATCCTCCTACCTCTTCCTCGGGACGCCTCCTGCAGGGGTCCCTTGTGTGGCTGGCCAGGCTGGAAGGAGCAGAGCCAGCCCTCTCTCACCCGGCGTCACCTCCTGGCTGGCGCAGGCAGTGGTCATGGGACTCTGGTCGCTGGTCAGCAGTGTCCTCGTGGGGCAGCTGCGGTCCACTCTGCGTGGATGGGCTCTTGACTGGGTCACACAATGTGATTGCTCCTGTCTCTGTCACATGATGAGCACATATCCTCTGCACCCCCAAAACCCCTGTGGACAGTCCTGTGGTCTGTGGGAGAGCGTGGGGGCCTGTGCCATGGAAGAGCCTTTCACCTCCCCAGCAGGTGCGAACCACAGAGCAGGGGCGATGGGCCGGCTGCGCCTTTGCTCAAGTGTGACTTCTCTAGAGTGTGTGGGGTGCGGAGGTCCTGCCACTTAGCAGGTGGGTCAAATAATTAAACAGGAAGATGGTGTCAGACCGCAGGAGACTGAAATTTCTCTCACCTGAGGTGTCGGCTGAGCATTCTAGGCAAAGGCTGCCGAAGCTCGATGTCACAGGGCCGGGTCTGTAGACAGGTCAGGAGGGGGAGGAGGCTCCCCAAAAACTTCAGTGAGGCCAGCTTTCGTGAATCGTTTGTGGGTTAGAGAAGTAACAAAAAGAGAAAGGAGGTTAAAAATCCTTGAAGGTCCATGATATACCAGGCTCTGAACTCAGTGATATTGTCATCTCTGGTAAGGTTATCTACCCAAGGCCCCCAGCTGCTAAGCGGGGGTTACATGTGGTGTGACGGCCGAGCTCACAAGGCTGGGCTTTGAGCTCGCCATGTCTGGCCTCAGAGCCCCTGCCTGCTGGTTTTGGGTCACACCTCTGACTGCCAAATGGGTGAGACAGGGTCCCTGGGCCAGTGGGCAGGAATCCCCAAGGAATACCATGTTCTGACCCGTTCCTCACCGAGGGGGTCTTCTTGCTTCTTTCCTTGAAGGTAGCACTTGGTAGTCTTGGACATTTGGGTCGTACGAGGTGCCATGAGATATTCTTGGATGGAGGGGTTGTGGGGACAGACCTATGCCTTCGTGGCTGCCCCTGGCACGTTCTGTGGCTGTGTTTTCAAGGTCCACAGCACCTTTGATTCCACGGATGCTGACAGCCGCTCAGTCCTTGGTCCCGAGTTGTTCCCAAGGGTGTTGTGAGGGAGAGCAGACGCCTCACCCAAGTTGAGCAGCAGGGACCCTGAGGCCCAGGAGGCGGTCACTGCACCAATGTGATGGAGAGGGACGGAGCTCATGTTGGCTCAAGATGGTTTGTGACCGTATCAATGTCTCCTCATCTGGTGTCTTTAAAGAGTTCAAAGAGTCAGTTTTGAGTTGATTCCATGAGTTTTCTGGGAATTGACATGTTAAGTCAGGATTCAAATGTTTCTTCTTTTTGTTTTTATTTATTTATTTATTCATTTATTTATTTATTTATTTATTTATTTATTTATTGCGGTACTGGGGATTGAATCCAGGGGCGTTTTACCTCCGAGCTACACCCCCGGCCCTATTTTTTATCCTTTATTTTGAAACCAGGTCTCACGAAGTTGCGGAGGGCCTCACTAAGTAGCTGAGGCTGGCCACGAACCGAGATCCTCCGGTCTCTGCCTCCCAAGTACTGGGATTACAAGCATGCACCACCACTCCCGGCTTCTTCTTTTTATTTTAAACAGGCCATTCGCCCCTCTACGGGCCTTTGGCAGCCATCTAATCCCCCTGGACTTATGTAATAAAACCCAGAGTCAGCAGGAGTCCCTGAGGGTCGTCCCATCTTAGACTGAGAGCTCAGGCTCAGTCTTACCATCTGTGAGGTGGTTGCAGCAGCGCGGCCTCGATGGCTTAGATGTGCACCTCTCAGGAGCGATGTGGGCCACGGCCTGTGGAAGCGGAGCTCAGCGAAGTGGCTTCGCCCACCATGTCCCCAGCACTGGCATGGACTCACCAGGGCCCTGCACACCACCCTAGCCATGAAGTATGAGCCTCCACTCCTGGAGGCTGCGGTGCCTCAGCCTCGAAGCTTCCTGCTGCCTCTTCCCTTTCCAGTCTGAGCACCTTGGTCCTAGGTGACGGAGCCTGGGGTAGGGGACCACACTGTTCCCAAGCCCCATGTGACTCCTATTTCATGCATCTTTTGCTTCGGTCTGGAGAAGAGAGCACAGCTCCTGGCCCACGTGGTTTCTGCCGCGTGCCCTTTTCGTGGTCCTTGCGTTGGGCTTCTGGATCCTTCTGCAGTTCTGAGTTCCCGGGCGGTGTTCTGGACAGCCTCACTGGCTCAAGGAACCTCTTCCGTCTCTTTGTCCTCTGCATTCTCATCCAGCGCTTCCCAGCAGCCCCTCCTCCGCCCTCCCCATCTTCCCCACCAATTCCCCATCAGTGGCTTCATTATTTAGTGAACAAGATACATAATTTGGAGGTAACTTCATTATGCTTAATTGTGCCTCATCGATGCCAAGCGGATTCTAAAAGTGATGATGGCTTACGAGTTTCCTCGTGGAGATATTGCCAACACAATGAGTTTGAAAATGAGCCCGTGTCCCCAGTGACTGCTTCCCCATTAATATCACCCCTCACCAAGAGGGAGAGAGGCGCCGGTGAGATCTCACTTGGTACACACGGGCTCCTGGCAAAGCGAATGCCTACAGCGGTTCCCCAAATTAGCAGTGCCTCTTCGGGAGCACGATTTGGCAGCTGGGCCCCGGGGCCGCCGCTGGGAGAGAGGGCTCGGCGCGCCCGTGTTCAGCAGCCTGACACGGCTGGACGGTGGAGTGGCAGCGGACCCCGCCTCTGTTATTATAATCCCGGGGAGTCAGTGGTTATGAATACCATTATTTTATAAAGGGGAAAAAATAGAACGTGCTCGTCTGCCTCCAGCTCAGTGGGAGATGTACTTCCATGGAGAGAGGAGGTGCTGGGGGCTGGCCCCCGCGGCTGGCGGCTGTAGGGCCTTTATTAAGCTGACCTTCACACAATGGCTAACGAAGAAAAGAGGTGCAGGCGAATCGGCGCAGGTGGAGGCTGGCTCTGGTGCTGGGCCAAGGCCGATGCAGCCCTGCAGGACTCAGAGACGCCTCCAGGGCAGCCCCAGGCAGAACGAGGCCTGAGGCCTAAGCCAGAAGGGCCCGCTCACGTCTTCTCTTGCTGCGGAGTGGTTGCAGGATATGAAGGCCCATTCTCACCTGTCTGACAGGCGGAGTGTAGGGGCGGGGCCAGCAGTCCCGGTGCCAGGCAGCCTGGGTTCATCCTTTCGTCTGGACCAGCTCCATCATCCTGAGCTGGGAGATGGAGTGAGGAAGGGCAGAGGGAGCAGCCATGCACAGGTGGGGGCGACATGAGAGCAGGGCGGGACACAAAGGGAATCAGACTCCTGTCTCAAATGCCGTGGCTGCCAGCCCCCTCTGTGTGCCCTCTGCAGCCAGGGGAGATCAGGGTCCTCGCACGGCCATCCCGCTGTACCTTCACACCTCTGCCAGGTAGATAACGTTACCTACCTAGTGGAGGATCTGAGACTCCAACCCCAGGCCCCGGAGAAACCACCCCTGGCCTCTGCTTTGTTTGGCTTTTTGTGATGGAGCTGTTGATAGGCGCTCGCTGAGCTGGTTCTGTGTGTCCAACCCCAGCCAGCCACAGAGACAGCTTCCAGGCTGTGTGTGTTGGGGCCAAGATGCAGGGCCCAGGAAAAGTCCCTGTCTCCGAGGTGCTGCAGTTTCAGGTGGAGGCTGGCCACAGAGGCTGACATTGATATTGCCTGTGGCAGGGTGTGGGCAGTGGCACCCAGTACCATCACCATCACCAGTATCATCATCACCACCCACATTATCATTAACATCCCTACCACCAACATTAGCACCATCACCACCACCATTATCACTATCATCTTTACCACCAACATTATCATTACCATCACTACCACCATTATCACCACCACCATCATCATTATCACCATCACTATCATCACCATCACCAGCATCATCATCACCACCATCACCACCACCATCACCACCATCATCACCACCACCATCACCATCACCACCACCATCACCAGCATCATCATCACCATCATCATGGTCACCATCACCACCACCATCACCATCACCAGCATCATCACCACCACCATCACCATCACCAGCATCATCACCACCACCATCACCACCACCATCACCATCACCATCACCAGCATCATCATCACCATCATCATGGTCACCATCACCACCTTCATCACTATCATCTCCACCACCATCACCACCATCATCACCACCACAATCACGGTCACCACCATTGCCACCATCTACATAGTTGGGAAGCCTTACTCAAGGGCTGGGGTTGGCCCAGGTCTTGGTGGCGGGCATGTACACCCCGGGTAGTCTGAGGTAAACTGAACAGGCTGCTTTCTTTCTGTGTGGGGACGCCTGGGCTATCTTTGGGCCAGGAAATGTGCCTGTCTTCTTGGTGACATTCTCTCCTGCTTTCTTTCAGTGTGACAAAAGCAGCACGCCTGCTATTTTCTTGGGGCTGCATGCAGAGACCTTGGACATGCTGACTTGTCCCCAGGTCTGCGGTTGGTGGCCGCTGTCAGGCCGAGCGGGCTTCTGCTGGTGCGCCCTTGCGGGCACGCTCTTTCCGGGCTGTCTCCTTCTGTTTGGGGCAACACACACAGACTGAGCAAGAGGGTCAGGATGAGGGACGGATTCTTGGCAGTGCCATTTCTCACCCTCTGAGAATGGTTTTATTTAATGTCCTCTCTCCAAGACAGAACAGAAGTCGGGACAGTGAACCACATGTCAGGACCCGTGGTGGGGACTTCATACGGCTGGCCAGGACTCTCTGGGCCCACGTCATTAGCCTAAGCTCCCAAGCTCAGGGCCTGCCTGGGTCACACTGCACGAGTGACAGAAGCCAAGTCCAGTGCCCAGGGCGGCGGCCTTCCTGTGCTCCCTCTGTGGGGTGTTGTGTAGCGTGCAGTGCCCGCTCCGGGGCTGTCCCGGGGGGCTCAAGTCCCAGTGTGGCCACACCCTAGCTGCCACCTCATGTCACAGCGTGCCTCTGAGGTCTCCTGGGTGGTTTGGAGAGGAGGCGCTCCCTGCCTCATGGACCAGCTGTCAGGACTGAGAGCTGAGCCCAGTGGTCACCTTGCAGTGAGCGCTCAGTTCCAACAATCATTTGAGCTGTACTTTGGGAGGTTAGAGCCGAGTGGGGACCAAGGTCAGGCCTCTACCAGCTGTGATAGCAGCAGAGAGGGCCACAGAATGGGACAGGACCAACTGGAGTTGTGAAAGCAGGGCGCTGGCTGCAGTGTGGAGGATAAAAGGCGGGGCCAGCTGTCCCATGAGGACCAGGGCAGGCAGAGTGGCTGCCAGGGTCCAGTGAGAGGGCAGGGGTCCTGTTGGGTGGCATTATCGGAGCTGGTGGGGCGTGGCGGGTGCACGGAAATGCAGGACGGCTCAGGATTCAGTGTGAACTCGGGCATGGGGCGGGTGGGAGGGGTCTGCGTTGAGGCATATGCAGATTTTATCTGGGGCATCTGGATAGTGGGTGCAGGCTGAGATGGGGCGCCTGGACAAGGGCTAGGTTTTGGGTGTCTGGTGCCAGTCGGCGTTTCATTTTGGACATGGGGGTCAGCGGCTTTCCAGTATTTCAATGGTCCAGAGCGATTTCAAAACAGGATCTCAGAGAGCGCTGGGCTGTGGAATAGAGACAAGGGATCGCTCTGAAGTGTGGAGAGCGCTTACACATCCAGGAGCCGCTGGGCACCTGGGCATTGGTGCAGAGCCCTGAAGCCTGGCATGTGGGCGGCCGTGCCGCCTGAGCCCGACACACCTGTGGGCCATGGCGGTGTCTCCTGCCAGGGCTGCACCAGTGATAACACCCCACACTCACATCATTTCACTAGGACCCCGAGAGGAGACCAGCACCTTCTTGGTAGAGCGTCAAATAAATTCCCACCTAGCGTCTGCCTCACTTGGCAGGACTCAGGGAGTCTGCGCCAGCGCTGGGCTGTCCCCACCCCCACCATCGAGACAACGCACCCAGCACAACAGCTGGGTGCTGTCCTGTGGTCTGGCGTCTCCAGAAACAAGACGTGGGCTCCCTGTCCCTTTTGTGTTTAACACAATGACACCCATTAGCACGGTGTCAGACGCAGAAGGCTGGGTGGGCACAGTGGGAGTGGAGTGGGGGACAGGACTCCTCCAGCACCCTGTCCCCCATATCCTTGGTCTCTTTCGTCATTTGCAGATAAGGAAAGGAAGACTGGGGGGCTCGGTTTTTTTCTTCTCCTTCTTCATGTCCTTTCTCCCCTCTTCTCCCTTCCTATGTTATCCCCCTTTCGCCCCACATGGATAGCACCGACCCACTCTGGACCTTGTCATGTGGCTATGGGGGGGTTAAACCCTCCTGCCCCCTTGAGGGCGGTGGCGTTGTCCGGCCTCAGGCATGGCTTGATCAGGGAATCTGTTCCAAGGTAGCCTCTCTGTGCTGGCTTTGTCTCCCTTCTGCCCCGCAGTTTGGTGCCTGGTAGTTGATACCATCTGGGTTGGAGCCCAAGGAAGCGTGCGCACCACGGTGACCTCCCTGGTTTAAGCCACCAAGGCATTGTCCATGCATACCAGACAGCCTCGGAGGGTCCCCAGTGCCCAGAAACCCCACCCCCAACCTGGCTGCCGGTCCTTCTGGGTCCCTCAGCCCTTCTGCTCCAGCCTCATTGGCCAGTCTGCACGCTGCCCAC
The DNA here is from genome assembly GCA_004027185.1 of Glis glis. Lineage (NCBI taxonomy): Eukaryota > Metazoa > Chordata > Mammalia > Rodentia > Gliridae > Glis > Glis glis. The sequence goes on along the minus strand of PVJS01017876.1, from coordinate 2,116 downwards.
TCCCTCTGCCTGGAACAGCTCCCTGCAGACATCCGCGGGACGGCTCCGCTTTCCCCGGTCTCTGCGCGTTGTGCCTCCTCTGAGCCCTCGTGTGCCCTCGCTCTGGCACCCCTAGCGGGTTTCATCACTGGCGGCTGTGCCCACTCCTTGAGCTTGTTGTTGGTAGAGATGAGACGGATGGCTCCTTGGGGCAGGACCAGCTCCTTTTGTCGCTGCTGTGTCCCTGGCACAGAGCTGGCGCATAGTAGGTTCTCAGGAGCTTGTTGCTGGTGACAGCATTCCTTCACTCCTCTGTCCCTTCAGGACTTAGTGAGCACCTACCCGAGAGGCCATGGCTGGTCAGCCGCTCAAGGAACACTTGAGCCCCTCTTCGCGGCTGAGGACACAGCAGCCAGCCATTGAGAGGGAAGGAGGAGCCTGCGTGAGCCACTGGCTGGGGACGGACTTGAAGTCACAGAGCAATCCCATGACATACATGTAGCTTGGTGCATGGAGGTTCCCAAAGCAGGACCTCAGAAGAAGGTGGCGAGCCCCTTCCAAGCTGCAGCAGTCTCCTCCGGGTACAGGAGCAATGACAGCATCACCTCAGGCTGCATTAACAGAAGTATAGGGTCTACGGCAAGGGAGGTGGTAGTCCTGCTGAACTCTGCACAGCCCTCATTACACCTTGAAGACTGTTTAGGTGAGGCCACATTAGAGGGGTGGGAGCAACCTCCAGTGTGTCCAGAGAATTGAGAACCTGCAAATTCACAAACAGTGGTGAGGTGTGGGGCTATGCTCCCCCCACCCCAACAGCAGGGGCTTGAGTGTCTGTTCTGCCACTTACTGTATGACCTTGGGCAAGTTACTTAACCTCTCTGAGCCTCGTGCCCCTCATCCGGATGATCTTACCTAGGCTACAGGTCATCAAGAGCCTTAAACGGGCAGCTTCTATGGAGATGGCTCACACAGAGGTAGTGGTCAGTGGCCGGAAGGACAGGCCAGCTGCCAGGCACGTGCTCCGTGTGTGCCCACTGCCCTGCTGGCTCCGGAGGCTGGTTGTTCAGGCTGAGCCTGTGCAGGGACGGTGTTTGCTCCCGGAGAGCCGCTGCCAGGCCGGAGCGCTGCAGTCCCTGTTGGCTGTGACTCGCTAGGAAATTGCTTATTACAGGGCGGTGAAAGCACGCATTGAATTCACGCAGTTTATTTTTAAATAAATTTGGGGGAGTGGGTAAACAAAAAGAGACGATTTACAAAGCGTGTTCTCCAAGCACAGTGAAGATGCTGGCAGGGGCCCAAAGCCAGGCCGCAAGTCCCATCGCCCAGGAGCGGGAGCGCGGGCCTGAGACAGAGGCCCCGCCTGGGCGCTCCCTCCCGCAAGCCAAGCCCACCGCCGTGTCAGGCCCGATTCCCAGCTTTGCGGCTGGATGGACGAGCTTCCAGGCCCTAATCCCGGCCTGCTGCAGGAAGACTTCTGGCTCGGAAGCGGCTCACACACCACATGCTGCAGTATTCTTTCTCCTGCAAAGGGACGGTGGCCATGGTCACTCTTCCTGCCTAGGTCCCGTGTCCGTGTTCCCTTGTGGGGTGAGGTGGCGAGGTGAACTGCAAGGGCCTGCTCCACAGCAGGGCGGTTTCCTGAGCACGGCCAGGGGTTGCCCTAGTCACACCGCCAGGTGTGAGAAGCAGCGCTGCCCCAGCATGGCCCCCTAGCAGCCTGGTCCCTGGAAACAGCCCCATGGTACGCAGCTGGCCGAGGGTTTGCAGATAGGGAATGCCGAGGCCGGTACCCACTGTGAGCTGGCTCTGCCCTGGGTGCCCATCAACATCCTGCTCATGGCCGCCATGACAGCCAGGAGCCTGGGCGGAGAGTGGCAAGGGCACCCCCACTGTCCCCAGCCCCCACTCAGTCTGTGTCTGCCTCTGAGGTCACATTTACAGCGTCCCAGGATGGAGAGTTGGGGTGGGGTGAGTAACTCTGAAACTCTGATCCTGCAGGCCTGAGGAAGTGGTCCAACAGTCCCAGCTGGCAGCTCTTTCCTGGCTCCTCCCCAGCTCCTCCCTTGGCCCCTCCCCCAGCTCTTCCTGGTTCCTCCCCCAGCTCCTCATGGCTCCTCCCCCAGCTCCTTCCTGGCTC
>PVJS01017875.1:0-35592 GCA_004027185.1 Glis glis | reverse complement strand
TGTGTGTGTGTGTGTGTGTGTGTTACTGGGGATTGAACCCAGGGGCATTCTACCTCTGAGCTACACTTCCAGCCCTATTTTATTTTTATTTTGAAACAGGGTCTTGCTAGGTTGATGAGAGTTTCACTACTTGCTAAGGCTGTCGTCAAACCTGCAATCCTCCTGTCTCAGCCTCCCAAGTACTGGGATTACAGGCGTGTGCCACCATGCCCAGCTCTTGAAAGGGACTCTTATCCAAAATACTCAAAGAATTTTTACAGCTCAATAATAAAAGAAAAATTTTAAAATCAGCAAAGAATTTAAAAAGAAATTGCTTTTGAAAGATACAAAATGGCCAATAAGTGCATATAAGGATGCTCAGCATCATTAGTTATTAAGAAAATTCAAACCAAAACCACACTGAGTTATCATCTCACACTCACAAAAATGTCTATAATCAATGATGATTGATAACAAGTCTTAGTAAGAATGTGAAGAAACACTAATTCTCATACTTTGCTAGATAAACTGTAAAATGTTGCAATCACTTTGGAAAACCCTTTGAAAAGTCCTCAAAGTATTAAACAAGGGCCTATCATATGACCCAGCAATTATACTTCTAGGTAAATAGCTAAAAGAAATTAAAACATAGCCACACAAAAACTTGTACAGAAGTTTTCATAGAATTATTACTCATAATATCCAAAATGTAGAAATAATCCAAATATCATTCAATTGATGAATAGCTGACCAAAATGCCTATCCATATAGTTGAAAATTACTTGGAAATAAAAAATGAAGTATTAATTCATGCTACAAGATGGATACACCTTGAAAACATTATGCTAAGTGAAAGAAGTCAGTCCCCAAGGAGCATATATATATTATTTCACTTACATGAAACTCTCAGGATTGGAGGATCTATAGAGATAGACAGCAGACTAGTGGTTGCCTATGGCATGTCTGTGGTGGAGATGATGAAAAGGAATAGCAGGTAGCTGATCAATGATAATTATGGCATTTCTTTGCTGGAGGAGGGAACAAAAATGGTCTGAAATTAGATTATGGTGCCATCTGCACAACCCTATGAATATTCTGAAAGGCACTGAGTTGTGAACTTCAAAAAGGTGAATTGTATGGTATAAGGATTATATTTCAATAAAGCTGCTTAACATGTATTATTGGAGACCATCTTTTCTATACGGGTATAATTCAGTCATATTCACTATATTTCTTTGGGAATGATCATTCGCATTGTCATCAGTTTTCTACCCATTGAATTCTACCTCTACTGAGTTATAAAATAACTTAGATAATAGCAACTCAGACAGAGGAGAACATCTCAATACGATAAGGTAATCCTCAGAGGATATAATGCCCAGCTTTCTACTGAAAGTATACTTTGTCTTGGCCATTTGCAGGTCTCGAGCCATTTTCCTTGAAAACCCCAGAGTGTTCTTACCTCAGTACTTTGCCAGTTCTATTCCCTCTGCTTTAAGCCCTTGTTGCACATATCTTAACCAGGCTCATTTCTTGCTTCAATTCAATTTCTGCTCAACAATTACCCTCCCAAAAAGAGCTTCCCTAAACACATGCATTAGTTACCTATGACTACTTGACAAATTATCCTCTAAAGCTGTGGCTTCAAACGACTAATATTTATTGTCTCACACTTTCTCCAGGCCAAGAATCCAGGGTCAGCTTATCTGGGTGGTCTGGTCCAGGTCCCTTCCTTCCAGAATGCTGGAGGGGCTGCAGTCATCTGAAGGCTTGACTGGGACTGGGAGTCTGTCTCCTAGATGGTGTCCCTCCATTCTGTTGGCAGGAGTTCTCCATTGCCTCCCACATGAACCTCAGTCCAGAGTGCTCACCATTACATGATGGAACCCACTTACCATGTGAACCTCTTTAAAAAGAGCTTGGGTATCCTCACAACATGACAGCTAACTTCTCCCAGAGCAAGCGATCAGAGGCAAAGAGTGACTTTATTATCCAGCCTCCATAATCACATGCCATCATTGCTACTTTATTGTACGTGTTAAAAAGAAGTCACTAAATCCAACCCACACTCCAGAAGAGGGGAATTAGGCTCACCTTTCAGAGGGAGGGTCAAAGAATTCTTGGGAGACCTGTTTTAAAGTCCCATAACATACCCCCACACACATATACATCCTCTTGTCTGGTATCCTCTCCTGCCTTATTCATTTTTGTTTTCTTCATAACATTGATATTATTCTATTATATATTTATATTTCAATTATTGATTTACCCACTGTAAATTAGAATTCCCCACTATGAAAATTAGATTATTGCATTATTCCACACTGAATAATCAGCACCTGGAATAGTAACAGGCATATAGCAGCTCAATAACACTTTGTTTTCTAATTAAATGAATATGTGGATGAAGTTACAAGTTACAGGAGTAGACCCAATCTTGGAAACTAGTTATTATGACTTCTAACCCAATGTATTTCCCAATATTTTATCTTAGAGGAATTCTAATGGTTGAATGTAAGTCAACAGTTATTCTAGGTGAGGAAAAGGAATCTTGATAGTCCTCCATGAAGTCACTCCAATTGAGGCCTCTTCCACTCTTCCCAGATCCAAAACAAACCCTGCTGACCAAAATTTAGGAAAGTCTTTCTCTGCTCCATACCCGCAAACAAAATCCCTCCCATCTTTTAAGAGTCAGCACAGGGCCTGGTGGGTGAAATATGTCTCATAGCCCCACATTTCCCTCCACACTTACAAAGAGAAAGTTCAAAACTCTGACGTAGGCTGGAGCCCATGGTTTAATGCAAGCATTACATCCAGGTTTAGGAGTAAGAGACCTTGAATGCTGCCTCTCTCATTCACTCTTATTTATTCAGGATTTAGCAGCATTTCTGAAGCCAAATGTCAATGTTCTTTGGCCCTAGAGAATAAGGAAATCCTCAAGCAATTAGGAAACAGACAGTAATGGAAAGTACACAGGATTGGGAGAGCACACCAATTTGACAAAAGTCTTATTTTCCATACCTGTAAAATGGCAGGGTGAGGCTGGAGAGGATATAGATAACTTCAAATTCCTGTTCAGGTTATACTATTTCATAAAGTTCAGAGATATTTTAATAACTTTGATTGTTTGTTTGTATGTTTTTTTGTTTGTGGTACAGGGAGTGGAACCCAGGGGTGTTCTACCTCTCTGTGTATGTGTGTTACTGGGGATTGAACCCAGAGGTGTTCTACCTCTGAGCTACACCCCCAGCCCTTTTTATTTTTTATTTTGAAACAAGGTCTCACTAAGTCATTGAGGCTGGTCTCAAACCTGCAATCCTCCTGTCTCAGTCTCCCCTCTCTCCTAGCAAGTATGGAGTCAAGAATGGCAACTCCTCAAACCTAGAGAGGGTGGTATTACTTCAAGGACCACCATGAGTTCACCAGATGGCAGCAGGTGCACCATCTCTCCTCTGGGCCTTTCAGTGAAGCTTCTTCTTCTTTATTTTCTTTATATATATATATATATATATATATATATATATATATATATATACTTTTTGTGATACTGGGGATTAAACCCAGAGGTCCTTCTACCTCTGAGCTATACACCCAGCCCTATCTTATTTTTTATTTTGAAATATGGTCTCACTAAGTTATTGCACGCTGACCTCGAATCTGCGGTCCTCCTGTCCCAGCCTCCCAAGTACTGGAATTACAGGTATGTACCACCATTCCAGGCATCAGAGAAGTTTCTGAATCAAGACCAGAGGAGCCCTGGTCTTTAGGGAAAGTTTAAGTCTTAGGAGCGACCTTATTAAGCCTGGTCTCCTGACTGACAAGGCTGACAGTGGTGTGTGTGTTGGGGGACATGGACAAGGAGTTGCCCTCTACTTTGCAGGGGGAGTAAATGTCTCAAGAATTTCCATCTGTGTGTCTGCTTCTTCAGAGCCAAGGAGTAGCACCCTCAAAACAAAACTGTTGATAAAGAGGAACACGGAGCATTCTGTTGAGGTCCTGGGTCCAGGCAACTCCCTTCCCTGATGTGGCAGCAGAAGGAAAGGACATGGCGCTGTCTCCCTCAGGAAACGTCTGCGAAATCATTATCTGGCTACAGGTTTGGATCCAAAGACTGTCATGTTTCAATCAAAAGCTCTTTCAGCAAAGTGGAGGGGGAGGAAGAATGAAAATATATATATATATAAATATATATATATACATATATATAAATATATATATATACATATATATATTTATATATATATGTAGCATATATATATAAATTATATAAATTTTAGTTTATATAATTTATATATATATATATAAATTATATATATTGGGAGATGGGGAATGAGGACAGAAAATTCAGGTTTTCACTTTGGGGCCTGTCACATGTATAAGCTGGCAAGTTATAGCTCAGAACTGGGAAAGGTCTCAGAAAGGTGGTTCAGGGCCCCCTGTCTTAGATGAAGAAACAACACAGAGAGGTAAAGGAGAATTCTCAGTCCCACGGTGGGAGGGAAGATCACATCATTATTATGGTTATGGTAGCAGGCAGGAATTAACAGGACCGAAGAGTTTGGAGAAATAGGTGGGAACAAAGGGAAGGTGCAGGCTTCAACTGATTTTTGGAAACTGAGGTCTATCAATGACATTTAGTGACTATTAAGGAGAGTTACGCTAAAGATGCACTCCTAGATTTCTGTCTTGGAAGACTATGTACATTTTGGTGTCACTTATTAACATGGGAGACATTGGAGAGGGAACAGGTCAAGAGTTTGAAACTCTGGTCATATTTGAGAGGGAAATTCGGGCTGGGTACAGTGGCACACACCTATAATCCCAAGTGAGAGACTGAAACAGGAGGATCACAGATTGGAGGCCAGCCTCAGCAAATTAGTGCAAGACCCTCAGCAACTTAGCAAGACCCTGTTTCAAAAAGTCAAATAAATAAAAAGGGATGGGGTGTAGCTCAGACGTTAACTGTCCCTGACAGTTATGTGTGTGTCAGATGTTAACTCACACAGAGAGAGAGAAAGAGAGAGAGAGAGAGAGAGAGAGAGAAATTCAGTTATGAAATCTAATAATCATGTGAGCTTGGCACTCAAAAGAGGTTCAGGTTTGTTTTTTTGTTTTGTTTTGTTTTGGGTTTTTTTTTTTTTTTGTACTAGGGATTGAATTCAGGGGCATGCTACCTCCAAGCTAAATCTCCAGCCCTTTTTTAAAAAAAAATTATTTATTTACTTTTAGTAGTGAGGATTGAACTATCTCCATTCTATCTTCAAGCCACACCCCCAGCCCTATTTTATTTTTATTTTAAACAGGTTCTCATTAAGTTGCTGAACCTGAGATCCTCCTGTCTCAGCCTCCCAAGTACTGTAGGGACTATAGGCATGTGCCATCAAACCCAGCTTTACTTTTTATTTTGAAGAAAGGTCTCACTAAGTTGTTGAGGGTCTTTGCTAAGTTACTGAGGCTGGCCTCAAACCTATGATCCTCCTGTCTCAGCCCACAAGTGATGGGATTATAGGCCTTCACCACCATGCACAGCTGAGAGGTTCAGATTTGAGAGACAACATCGGGCAGATGACAAAACCATCTGAGTGGATGAGGCCTTGGGGAACGTTTATAAAAGGGAGTAGAGAACAGAGCACCTGAAGAACATGGGCACCTGAAGAGCAGGGAGAAAAAGGAACTGGAGAAACTGAGGAAGAAATGGCCAGAGGAATGATGGAAGACCTGCAACAGGGGACGTGAGAGCCAAGGGCAGCCCACTCCAGGATTCAGACACTGTGAAGCCCATACATGCTTAGCCAGGTTCTGGGACCTTTCCCTGTCTTCTGGTCAAAATGAAGCAGGAAAATCTCCATCCTATCTGCCCTGTTTTGCTCTTCTAACTGTCCCAGTAAGAAGTTGTGAGGCTCCGAATGCAAAGCCAGTGTTCCCAGATGTAACCCAGATGAATGTTCTAGAATCAGTCTCCATGCAGAGATTTTCCAAATGCTCCATTTACCCCACTCTTGGAATGCTACCTGCGGGTCTGTTGTGCACACATCAGGCTGGGTGGATGCTCTGTTGGTTTCTATTAAATCACAACCATCCAGACCATCTCCTGTTTAGCAGACTTAGAGATTTGCAGAAAAGATGAGAAAAAGAGAAGAGGAAGAGTAGTGAAGATCAAGGAAGACAGTCAAACACCTAAATAGAAATCTGTGCTTTCAAAGCCTCAGTTTCTTTCAAAATTCAGCAATGCACCATTAGTAAATAGGAAATTAGCATCTACCAGGGGCCCTCAACTCACTTAATAACTGAAAATACATATTTCCAGAGATATATTTAACCTTTAGATTTCCAAATCCAAGAGAAGGCATAACATGGGCAATGGGACAAATAGATCCCCTAGAAAAATGGTAATTATAATTCAGGGAAATGGCAGTAAGAACACTGGGGTAAAGGTGAAAGACATCTGAGTTCTAAACTTGGTCCTTCTTGCAATGAGTTGTGCGTCCATGGGAAATCTCCCTTTAAGAAATGCTTCCTGGAGCTGGGGGTATAGCTCAGTGGAAGAGCACTGCCTAACATTCACAAGGCCCTGGGTTCAATCCCCAGCACCTCAAAAGAGAGAAAGGAAAAAAGAAATGTTTCCTGAGCAAATATATGGTCAAAGTTCTGTTGGGCCCCATAACAATAAGTAAGACATCTCCACTGAAGTGAAGCTCATTGATTACAAAACAAGAACATAGTACTATTGGTACCCAACAAAGGGAGAAAAAGCTATAAGTGAAAGGATGGAGGACTAGGTTTTGAAAGATGAATATGATTTTAAAAGTGCATAGTTAATGTAAAATGCTTTAGGTAACAGTGGATCTCAGAACAAAAAAATGGGGACGTGCAGAAGGGAAATGGCAGATGAGGCTGGAGATGTGGAAAGGGGCTGAGCGAATCTTCTTGATCAGGTTAAGACTGGGGAGCTATTATAATTTGGATTTAAAATGTCCCCCAAAACCTCATGTGTTGCTAATGCAGCCATGTTCGAAGGTGAGAGATGGCTGTGAGGAGGTGGGTCGCTGGGAGTGTGACCTTGGGGACTGTATCTGTCCCTAGCCCCCTACTCTTTGGATCTTCATGAGCTGAGGGTGGCTTTCTTCCTCTGCCATGCCCTAAAGCTCTGCCACCCAGCTGTCCCTGCCACAAGCATGCTAATCATGGGCTGACTTTTGAAATCCTGAGCCCTAAAATAAACCTTTCTTCCTCTAAGTTGTGCCTGTCAAGTACTTTGGTCACAGCAATGAAAAAGCTGACTAAAATAGGAACCATTGTAGGCTCTATTATTTATGAGTTTATAATTGAATTTTGACTCCTGAATGGGTCCTGGAACCCATTGAAGAGGGGGACAAGAGAATATGAAAGGCCACTCTGGAAGCTACATCAGCCACTGGTCTTCTGTTCCTTCATCTACATAAGAAGGACTAGGGTGAGCTGGTATCACAGGACTCCAGCCTGTTCTAACATTCTATACTAGGTTTAATTCAATGTAAGCAAATGGAGAGCAACTAGGCAATGCTCAGCAGACATATGTGCCACACTGGACAAAGGTACTACAGGGCACCTGGGGGAATTTGGCACTTGCTGCGTGTGTGTTATTTTTAAGGTAACTGAATATGATTCAAGATTTTTCAACAATCTATTCTCCTGTGGTTAGAGGCTAACTTGCTATTTTTAGCATTTCTCTTTTTTATACTTTTATGGTGCATTGTAATTATATATCACAGTGAGGTTCAGAGTGATAGGAACATACATGCACACAGCACTTGGTGTGTTTCCCTCCAGATCCACCTCCCCCCAACATACAAACACACTACTCTCCTATTTCCCATATTTTTTAAGTACAGAAGTCATGTTTTATTCATTTTTTTACCTTCCCTGTGTTTGGTGTCAAGTAGTGGTATAACACATGTCCCATGGATGCCTTCCAGGGTCCTAAAAAAGCTAACTCTATCACAAATCCAAGCACAAAATTCTCAAGTGTTTAGCATAACAGGTTTTGAGACCAAACATCCCTTTCCTTTTTCTTCTCTTGGGAGGCTATTTTCCCTGAGTGTCCCACCCTCTTTTGCATTGGCTTCCCTAAGTTCTGGCTTCTACAAAGCATTTTAAGAATGAATAGGCATTCTTAATGCTACCTGTTCATTTTGTTTCCCAAACTGAAAAGTTATGCAAAGAATGCAGAATAGCATACAAGTATGCATTGATCTCAAGAAGTCAGAGCTGTCCTAACATCTTACTCCCATAATTTTCCACTGTGGGTTCCCAGGTGGGTTGCGTGGTGGTCAGTATTCCTCTGCTTATTGCATGTCTTGCCTGGCCAGCTCTTCAGAGGTATGGAAAATGAGAGATTCTGGTCTGGAACCTCAGTCCTATGGACTTCCAAGGGCTGGTAGGAATTCTTCAGCATCCAAGCCTGATGCTTAAAATGGTCTGTTCTACCAGGGACCCAACTTCTTGATTTCACTTCAACGATCTTGCCTGCCTTGGTAGGGCATGCTCACAACATGTTCAGATGTACTGGGGTCTTAGGGAAGAAGGAAGACCAAATGCTTCATGCTACTTCTTGCCCTCCCTGAAACAGTTAACTGGGCTTAACACTTAAGTTTGGAGAAGAATTTTGTCCTGAAGCCATTTGGCAAGACAGAGGAAATGTCTTTTCATATCCCTCTTTCCTCTGGAGTACTAGGCCAAGAGAGATTCATGTTTGTCTCACAAAGAGAAAATGATTGTGATTTTTTATAGACACCTTGTTGTAGAGCAGTCAAGGGAGAAAACATTGGAAAAGTAGGATGATTCTTCTGCTTTTATCCCTCACCCTCATGGGGACATGTCTGTGGTCCAAATTCTAAGGTCTGTCTTCCCATATTGGCAAATTGGGGGTGGGGAGTAAGAATGTCTACTTTCAATTTAATATGGTGAAAATGAGACCTTAGGAAGGAGTAGTGAAAATTTGAGCATCATGGACATGGAAATTATGAACAAAAAAGTTGTCTGTAAACAGGCTGTCGACTGGAGTCTACAGGTTGATTTGTTCATCTAGTTAGTGCACTGAGATTTAGCCAAATGACTCCTACACTAATTTGATCCAAAGTGCACAACCTAAACCCTTCTGCATCTCTTTTTCTCACTTTTCTCATTTCTATTGGATACAGTATATTTCAGTGCATAACTGCACATAAAATAAAACAAAATCGGGAGAGGTATCATCTGACCAAAATTTGAGTCTTGGTCTGGGACTTAGAATATGCAAAGCAAGAATCTTGCTAAACAGTTTTACATAATACTGCACAGTAAAATACGGTAGCGCCAAGGAGAAATTCGGGTAAGCCTTAGGAGCTTCTTGTCCTGACTAGGTTCACCTGGAGTGAAGGTAGAACACGCCTGGTGGATCACTCAGGTGGTCATACCTTTGCTTTCACAGGGTATGAGTGGCTGATCTCTGTCTGGGGTACATGTGGAAGCTGCTATGTCCTGGAGGCAGATCATGCCATCCTGAAGACACCAGCATTCATCCTTACACATTCATTTTGTCTTTGTAAACTTGTATCTGTTAATCTTTTGCTCTATCCTGGCAGGAAACCCATTTTGTGATGGAACAAAAGTAGTTAACTAGAGTATCCACTAAATTGTCAGTGAGATACATGAATGGGTATGGGTGAGGTTCATGTTTGGTGTAAAGAAAAGGGCAGATGGTCCTGAAGAGAGCAGGCCCAGAGGAAAATAGGTCAGATACAAACATAACATGGACTTCTACTTTATGTCTTAGGTTTCAACCAAATGGAGTTTTTTCCACTTTACATCCCAAACTCAGTTAATAAGAGGAGAAAGTAGTGTAACTTAGATAAAGATATAATGAGGGCCGCCAGTTTGGCTTCCCATCATAAAATCTTGCCAGCTAAGCCACTTTAGACCACATAGGGAAAGGTCTCAGGATATCAAATAATTGGATCTAGGCTTATATTGCTTCTCATCCTTTTACTTACACCTTACTATGTAACACAGAGCAAGTACCTTCTCTCTGGAATTTTCCATCTGTAAAATTATGTTATAGCTAAGAATTGACCTACTACAGGGCAAGGGAGTGAATTTTAGCACTTCAACACCCTGGTGTTGCTCTATGGTTGCTCAACCTAAGGGTCATGATGTATGACTCTTTGGTCATGGAACATAGTTTGTGTGGCTACAACTTCCTGCTATGCCTCTAGCCCAAGGCCAGGAAGTCTCCCTTCTGTACTTTGTTGACTTTTGTCATGAGGCGTTGAGGCAATAGAGGGGGACTACTGACCCAGAGGCTTTGTGGAAAGTAGATTTCAGTTCTGCATCTGGGAGCTTGGTTACACAGATAATGAGTGTCTACTGATGGATGAGAAACAATGTCTGGGAAGGCAGGAGGACGTGGCAGAGAGAAAGTGACATGGGATGACAGCATAAGAATGGACCCCAAAGTGTCCCAGGACCCAGGCAGAGGAGCCAGATCTGCACAGACCCCTACAGTTAGGAGCTGGCACCAGGAAGCAAATTTAGGGGCGGCTGGTTCTTCAGCCCAGGGGGGACCCTCTGTGGCCCGGCAGCCAAGTTCATACCAGTTCTCCAGGTGTAGGCAATGAGTGCAGCTGCCCAGGCTATGGACGCACAGCTGGCAGACCCCCCAGATTCCCCAGATTTCACCACTGTCCCTGGTTTGCCGGCTAAGCCTGCCTCACTCCTTCCCCTCTCCTGACTCTCAAGAAAGGGATGCCAACCTGTCTGTTTTGTCTGGGAGACTTCCGCAGTGTTTCTCAGAAATGCTGGCGATTGAGAAGTCCCTCCAGGCCTCTGTGTCCCCTGGTTCAATTCAGCTACAGAAAGGACCTTGTTCTCTGGCCTTGACAGACAACCCGCCCACTGGCCTCCCCATGGGGAGGAGAGCCAGGCTGGCACACACCAGGCACCCTCCTTCTCTCAAAGCCTGCCCAGGGGGGGCTAGAGCACCCACCTGAAGTCCTGGAGCGCCAGGGCTGGTCTATTCAGAAGCAAGGGGGAGTTTGAACTTTCTCAATGTTGCACACTGTGTTTTTGCTGAGTCATGTCCAGTTTACCTGGTTCTTGTTTCTCTTCTCACTCACTACTTCTACTCCCTTTATCTGGTCTTCTTTCCCTTGAACTTTAATATCACAGTGTCTCCTGGAAACAGATGCACTGAGACACTGCTACACACACACACACACACACACACACACACGCACACACACACACACACAGAAAAGTAGTTAGCATTTCATTATTTCACTGAACACTGCTTAATTGCTTTTCCTCTTACGAAAAAAATTGCTATATCTATAGAAAACATTAGTCTTTGTTTTCAAAAGTTATACATAAAAAACAAAACTGAAAAGCGCAAAAAAAACATTTAAAAATCACCTCAATATTCTGACATTAAAATAACTGTTATCATTCTTGGGAAAGAATCATTCCTGTCATCTCTCCATGTATGTAGATAAGTATAATTTTACAAAAATGGGACTTATTACTTTCTAGTTTTTTTAAAATTTAGTGTTAAGTTTGCCTAACTCTAAACAAAGACTGTTGTGAACTTAAGGAAATTTTAATACCAGAAAAATATTTCTTTAGCACATAAGATTTAACTCTTAAAAGAACTATTTTTGTGTTTAAAACTTAAGACATGGGGATTAATATTATTCTACCTCTTATTTATTTTAAACCCTGATTTTTAAGGCCACAGCTTATATTTCACATGTGTCTTTAAGCTAGGATCTTCAAAAATAAAAATTAGAACTCACCAGATGTTTTAATTATACTTTACGTTCCAGCTTCAAAGCTTTTGAATAGTCCTTGCTATAGATAGATGATAGATTACTACAAATCCCCCTTCCACTGGAACAACTATCATCTGATGAGGGGGAAGAGATGGAAAAGTTAAGAAAGAGACTAGGAGGATCAGACCTCTGGAGAAAATTCTTTTGAAGCAAGGTAGTCAGGCTTTCTGCTTACGTCCCCTTTATTTCAGCAACAACAGTATATTAACTAGCTTTAACTAGATTTCTAAAAAATTAATCTTCCTAACACAACCTGCTCTGTGCCATTATAACCCTTATTTAAATGGCCATCTATTTACTTATGCATGTTCTTATAAAATAACTTGAAGGTGGAGTATAAGCAAGTATGATGCTTTTTAAACTATGAGACATGTTGTACCAGAGCAATACTGAGTTCAGAGTACCATGGCTACACAGCCATTCCAACCCATACTCACATCTCTTCAGGAGCTTCAATAAGACAGGCCAAGAACTCTTATTAAAACGCCAATTCTTCTGTTCTTTAGCACTCCCTGACCCATCATACTTTCTTACCCCAGTAGAACTCTCCCTTTCATCCGTTCCATTTTATCCTGCCATCTTGGTCCCTTGATCCTCCCTTTCTCTCCTCCCTTTCTCTCCCCCCAGAGTGCTCCGCAGTTGTCATGAGCCTCGGCCGCATGCAGCCCCACTCTCAAGAATGTGCTTGCCTGTCTCTTATCAGAGAATGCAAGAGGGGAGATGAGCAGACAGAATCCAGATGTTCTGCCAAAAAAAGAGAAAGGCAGGGAGGCCCTGCCATGCTGATGGCTTGTGAATAATCAATAATCACACCAGCTTTGGGACTGAGTCCCTGGGAAGGGTGGGAATAGTAGGTAGAGAGCAGATTGTTTGAAACCTTTTTATCTTTTTTCCTGTTGATTATTCCTAGGAGTAGAGAAGAAGAAATGTGCACTTAAATATGTGGCAATGGTACATCTTTTAATTAGTCTCCCCAAATATCCTGCTGAGCAGACTTTCCCAGCATTGTCAAGCATGGAATCAGGGTGTTGGACCACGGTTTCTTTGTTAATAATGTTGGATCTGATTCCTGTTTGTGTCTGGGTGTTAGGGCCTTGGATAGGGGTTACGTGGAGGGTTGGAGGGGGAGAACAAGAAGAAGAAAAGCATGCATCAGGTGTTTTTTTAAAAAAAATCAATCCAAACAAACCCAGCAAAAAAATGTCTGAACAGTATACAGGCTGTGAGCAGAGCTGCAGAGAGAAGCTCTGCCCACCCGGGGGGGGGGGTGCATAGCAACAGAGCTCTGATTGGCCAGACCTGTGCAAGGACTAGGCCTATAGCAAGGGCTCTGAGCTGTGCTTCTGCAGGCCCCAAATTATAGCAGGCCTGCACAAGCCCTGCAAAGACAGCTCTGCAGAGCGGGAGGGCAGCTGTTGGTTAGCAGCACTTGTGAGTCCTGACAGCATGTGGGGATGTTAGCTCACCACTTAGCTCTGTAGCACACTGTCTCTACTGTGGCCTCTGACTCCATGAGTTCACATTGCACCTGCGTCTTCATACATCATAAACTCTTGGAGACAAGGTCTTACCAAAACAGGTCACACAGTTAAAGAGAGTCCCTGGAAGGAAACCGGCCAGGGAATCAAGATTCTGGGCTCTAGTTGTATACTAGACATGAATTACTGTATGTATCCACAACTACCAGAGGGTTTGCTGTATGCTAGACACTGGGTACATGCTGCATGATAAGAATCCGTAACCCTTCTTAACAGCCAATGAGAAAGAAACAAGTATGATTCCACTTTTCAGATAAGGGAACTGAGTCCAAGAGACGTCCAGGGACACGCAGCCCATGACTGTGTGTGGCACGTCTGGATGCCCAGTTATCTGATGGTTGACAGCAGTTCAGAGACCGCTGGAAGATTAGGCTGCTTCACAAGCAACAAAGTCTTTCAGCCAATTTTGGCTTGGAATTAAAGTGTTAGGTTGAGCCAATGGTTCCTATAATTAAAAATAAAATACCAGAAAAAAATAGTGGAAAGAATCTGATATTTTTCCCCTAGGGGGAAATTGAGAGGTGTGATATATTCACAATTGAGTACAGGACTTGAAAACAGTTTAAAATGAAAGGACTTGATCTATATGCATAAAAAAGAAGAAATCTCAAAACATATTATTGACTAAAAAGTGGTTGAAAAACAATTCATGCAATTTCATGTCATTTAGGAAAAAAAATTTAAATATAAACAAAAGTAATAGTACCTAATTTCTGATATACAAACCTGTTGTAAGCTAAAAAAAAATACATGGACAGGAATGATAGACACCAAATTATTGCTAGTGATTGTTTCTGGGGAGAAAGGAAGATTCTAAGAGGGGGAAGAGTAACAAAATAGTTTTCAACTTTGGCAGTAAGATCATAAGTATACACTCTATCTGAAACCTAAATGACAAAAAGCAAATATTTTAAATAAGGGTGGGATATGTTAGTATGTTTATCGTATTATTCTCTTGATTTTTCTGAATTAAAATAACACAGAAGGGTCTTTCCTGGGGGGCCGTCTTTTTCATTATGTCACCCTGCTCATATGGTAGCTAGAGATTAACCCATGGTGTGGTTTCTCCTAGGAACATTCTGTAAGATGGTGGAGGACAATAAGTGATGGAGAGGTGTGTGCTATTTTAAATTAAAAGAAAGCAGGACCAAGCAGGGTGTTGTGGCACACACCTGTAATCCCAGTACTTGGGATGCTGAGACAGGAGTATCCCAGGTTCGTGTGGCCAGCCTCGGCACTTTAGCGAGACCCTCAGCAACTTAGCAAGACCTTGTTTCAAAATAAAAAGGGCTGGAGGTACAGCCCAGAGGTAGAATGCCCCTGAGTTCAATCCCCAGTACTACAAGAAAAAAAAAATGCAGGTACAGTCAAGAGTCCTGCATTTTAGAAAGAAAAGAAACTGGCAAAAGCCTATGTAGTTGAATCTATTCCTCCTTCCCTTCCCTTTTCAGCCAGGAAGCAGCCTTTACTAACTCCCTTTCTGTATAGGACTCCCAGCCAGCCTCAGCGCTAATAGAATTGCTACGTTTTACAGACTTCAAAAGTCATGTCCACTTATCTGTGAAAACAGATTCTCGTGTCTTGTACCCCCTTTGCCTTTCTGCTTCAGGAAATAGGGGAGGGGAAATCACACTTCAGGTGGAAAGAGAGTAAAGGAATGTTGCACGCACACCCCACCCTGCACACCAGAGTGGAAGGGAAACTACTTGTGTGTCCTGACATGGATCATGGGAAGGAGACAGAGCAGGGCCGAGAGGTCAGACTTATATGTTCTTATTTCTTCCCCCAGACCAGAAAAAGGCACGGTAGAAATTTCCAGGTAGATATGAAAGAAACAGAGAACATTTATGGGAGGTGACCAGAAGCACTCTTCCTCAACCCCGGGCTTAGAGGGAACCCGAGCCTCTTGGAAGAGCCCCACACAAAGCCATTGTGTGGCTCCACAGCCTGAGCGACAGCTTAGCAGCAGAGCAAGAAAGTAACTAGATGGCTAAATCTATATTGTGCCCCATGGCCTCCTAGTAGTGAACAGTGGACCCAGAAATTCACAAGTTCTCCATAGAGAAGCCAAGCAGACATTGAGATGGCCCCAGATTAAAAAGACACTATGTTGCCCCAACGTCATTGGAGACCAGAGGTCAGCAGTCCTGGGAATGGACCAGACATCTGCCCAGTGGAGACTAGTAGAAATCCATGCAATACCAGGTTGACTCAGAACTTTTGTCTTGTTTTCTTCTATCATGGTGTGTTTTTAGCTCCCCTTAACCTCCAGGTACCATCTTGGAAAGAGCAGGGAAGGAAGGAACTTCCTAACAACAGAGTACCTTTGAGATAAATATTATTCAACTGGAAGAGATTGACATATCATTAACTGACAAAGTTGTCATCCCACTAGCCTGTGCTATTGGGGCTCTTATTAGATCAGCCATAGGAAAAAATTCAGCATCTACATAAGCCGCATTTTCTTTGTATATCTGAATGCAGAGAAATCGATCAGTGACCTTGACACACAGTTTTGTCCACTGACAGAAGAATAAACATCAGAGATTATAATCAAGGGAAGCACATAGAAGGGAGAGCTTTCTGGGGCTTTTTAACTAGGAATTCAAATCTCCATGTTCATTTCAGTAACTCTTTAAATGCTCAGTTCCTGTGAATTGATACACACACACACACACACACACACACACACACACACACACTACTATGGCTTAAAATGCTGTGGTAGAATGCGGAGAGCTTAAATTTAGAATAGGGTATGTGGTAAGTAGAAAGGTAAATAGAAAGTTTTTTTAATGTGTAAATATACACATATCCATGTGCAGAATCCACAAATGAACCAAATGTATACTCTGACTCTAACCCATGGGGCAATTACCTGCGCTAGAGGATCATCAAGAGCCTGAGTCTACAAAGTGGGCTGGCAGTTAATGAGTTTAGCATCCATCATCCCTGGCTTATTAGATGGCTCTGTAATTCTTTGCTGTAATAAAATATAAATTAGGGCTTAAAAAGAAGGTTGACTATAAGTAGGTAAGGTTTCCTTCATTTGCCTAGTCCGGTGTGCTCTCTCTTGCAGCTGCAGCAAGACCACCCAGAGGGGATATACTATTCAAACTGAGCAGTCCACTTGTGGGGAGGGAGGAGGCAATATCACAGCAAGCTGGGGCAGGGGAGATGAGAAAGCATACCATCTAGTCCTGCCCCCTTCCCTGACCTGGGCAGCAGCAGCGTTTCTTAGTTCTCTCTGACCCATGGGCTGTCCTAAACTGAACTCCGCTCAGCTCCATCCCGCTGCTCATCTGCTCCCTGCAGCATGAGCCTGCCCCCGCTGGCTAGGCCTTCTCTGCCTTATTTGGTTTAAATTACTTCTTTGAACTTTGGTCTCATTATTTTTGGATAGTCATTTGGTCTGGAAGATTTTCTTTCCAAGGGTTCCTTCTGTTCTCCTTCTTTTCACTCTCTTGGATGTGCTTCCCAAGGCCTCTTTTTTTATAGTTTCTTTTGGGTGGTTTTTATTACCTTCATGCATCTAATCTGAGAAGGGAGAAGCTCCAAGAGCATTGTCATCTCCCCCCTGGATTCCTGCTTGTTTGGTTGTTACTAGAGCTCTTCAGTTTAAAGACCTGGGGAAATTCTGCTTCTCCAGCAGCTCATGACCCAATTCACAGTATGCCTTTCCCAGTATGATACAAGAAACCAAGCCCAGCTGTCATCCTGGGCTGCTGCAACCTACTCTCTACTCTCAGGGACAAAACCATAGCTCTGGGGCTGTATAAAGCTAAAGATCCCATGACAGTATTTCTTTCTCTCCCCTGACAATAAGAGTCTGATTCGATAATTGAACTACTTTTGGATGCTTTAAGCTGCAAGTAACAAAAAACTATACATCTCAACTGACTTGAACAAATAAGAAAGCATAAGGAGAAAGAAAGAAAGAAAGAAAAAAAGAAAGAAAGAAAGAAAGAAAGAAAGAAAGAAAGAAAGAGAAAGAAAGAAGAAAGAAAAAGAAAGAAAGAGAAAGAAAGAAAGAAAGAAAGAAAAAAAGAAAAAGAAAGAAAGAAAGAAAGAAAGAAAGAAAGAAAGAAAGAAAGAGAAAGAAAGAAAGAATCTTCCATAACAGAAGTTCATGGGTAGAGCGATTCTAGGATTGTTAATTCAGAGCGCACTGACATCATAGAGGCCCACGTTCTTCCTACTCGTTTGCTCTACCACCCTCCCTGTGTGGGCTCATCCTTGTGCTATCTAACCTACTGGTATAATGTGGGCACCATATTCTTACACATTGATATGGTATGAATGTTTGTGCCCCCCCCAAACTCATATATTGAAACCTAACCCCCGCTGTGAGGATGTTAAGAGGTGGTGGGCCTTTTGGAAGTGACAAGGTTCTTATGAAGAAGGCTGAGTCCTTATGCAGAAGCCCCAGAGAACACCCTTGCCCTTTCTACCATGTGAGGGAACAGAGGCCGGTGCTCCTCAGATGCCACATTGCTGGTGCCTTGATCTTGGATTTCTCAGTCTTCAACACTGTGAGAAATGAATTTCTGTTGTTTATAAGCCACCTCCTTCATGGCACTTTATTATCACAGCCCAATGAACTATGACACCCAGATACCACAGAGTCCAACACCCATTTCCACATTAACACACCTCTCACAGAAAGCTCCACATATCACCTTCTCTCACATCTTATTAGCCAGACTATGTGACTTACCTATGCCCAAGCCAATTCCTAGCAAGAGCAGGATGGCCATTACTGACTCAGATCAACCATGAGTAAGCCTCTTGGGTTGAAGATGGGGCTCCATCCTCCCCAGAGTCTGTGGCTTCACAGTGGAAGGCAAATGCTTAAGCAAACTCAGCAGACTATTAAAAAGGAGGGAAGAGCCAGGCATGGTGCTACACGCCTGTAATCCCAGTACTTGGAAGGCTGAGACAGGAGGATCATAGGTTCAAGGCTAGCTTCAGCAACTTAGTGAAGCCCTCAGCAACTTACCGAGACCCTGTTTCAAAATAAAAAACAAAATGGGGCTGGAGGTATAGCTCAGAGACAGAACATCCCTGGGTTCAATTCCCAGTACCACAAAAAAAAAAAGGAGGGAAGGATAAATGTGTTGATGGGTGGACTTCAAGAGAATTGTAATCTTCACCCCAGATTCCTGCTTGTCTGATCATTAGGGGAGCTCCTTAGCTAAAGAGCTGGGGAACTACCTCTCTGCTACCTTGTAAGAGGAAATCTAGAAAAACTTCTGTCACAAAGTCTTTCAGTATCGTTAATTCACCATACTTCTCTCCAGTAATTCCACGTTTCTATTTTCTAATGTCTCTATATTTCTGTTGTCTCTCAGGGATGCAGAATAATGTAGCAGTTAAGTACTTGACTTTAGGGTTAGTCCTGGATTAGAGACCCAGCTCTCCCATTTACTAGCTGTGAACTTCGGCAACTAACTTTGTATCTCTGGACCTTTGCTTTCTCATTCAAAATAGCAATGAATAAATAACAACCACTTACATAGTGATTACTAAATGCCAACTAGCATTTACATCTATCAACACATTGAATCTGCACAACAATACAAAGAAATATACATCATTATTACCCCCATCTTTTTTAATATGCCTTTATTGGTGCATTATAGTCTCACATCATAATGTAAATCATGTTGACAGTGACATACATGCACACAGCACTTGGTGCCCTCCCGCCTCCCCATTTCCCCCCTTCCCAATACAGAGTACTGAGATTGACATTGGTATATTCACATATGTACACATAGTCCATGGTAGAATTTTTATTAATGAACCTTGGTCTTCTCGCTCCCCTTCCCTTAGACCACCTCCCTGGCTCCACTGAGGTTTCTCCTCCATTATCTGGAGTCCCTCTAGTATTCTCATTGCTCCCTAGCTTGCACATATTAGAGAAAACATATGACCCTTCACTTTCTGTGACTGGCTAATCTCACTTAACATAATTTTCTCCAGGTCCTTCCATTTTCTTGCAAATGACATAATTTTTCTTCTTTATTACTGAGTAGAATTCCATTGTGTGTATTTCCCATAATTTTTTAATCCATTCATCTGTTGATGGACACCTAAGTTGGTTCCATAATTTGGCTATTGTGAATTGTGCTGCTATGAACATGGGTATGCATATATTACTGTAGTTCTCTGATTTCAGCCCCTTTGGGAAGATACCCAGGAGTGGTATAGCCGGATCATATTCCCAGTTTTCTGAGGAATCTCCACACTGATCCCCATAGCAGCTGAACTAATTTGCAATCCCACCTACAGTGTAGAAGAGTTCCTATTTCCCTACATTCTTTCTAACATTTATTGTTTTTTGACTTCTTGATGATTGCCATTCTGATTGGGGTTAGATGGAATCTCAGTGTAGTTTTGATTTGCATCTCCCTGATTGCTGTTGTTGAACATTTTTTTCATGTATCTATTGCCCATTTGTATCTCTTCTTTTGTGAAGTATGTGTTCAATTCAATTGCCCATTTCTTAATTGGGTTATTTGTTTTGTAGTGTAAAGTCTTTTAAGTTCATTGTATATTCTACATATTAGTCCTCTATCAGAGGGATAGCTGGCAAAGATCTTTTCCCATTCCATAGACTTTCTCTTTAGACTCTTAATGGTTTCCTTTGATGTGCAGAAACTTTTTAGTTTGATGCCATCCCACTTATTAATTCTTGTTTTAATTTCCTGAGCCCATCTTTAAAATGATGAAACTGAAGAGCATAGACATTATATGAGCCACCATTATCATTCAGCTAGATAGGAGTGATGCTGCAATCTAACTCTATGATAGTCTATGACCCCAACCTCTGCACCATACTGATTCTTAATGAAATAGAATTGGTAAGACTAGTACTCATGGGCTGAAAATGATTAAGATAATACAGGCCAAACATTTAGCATAGTGGCTTCCACATAAAAAAATACTTGATAAATACTAAGTTAAAATTCTGAACAGCACTTCAAGTCTGTATAAGCCAGCTTGGTAACTGAGAGAATTAAACAGCCCCTTACTGGTTCTCCTTTAGATCACACCACTCTCTGTGCAACATCTTGTTCTAGTACTTAGCCCTTGGTTTCCTTATAATTTGTCCCTTTACTTTCCTAGCTCTTAATAGATCAAGGCAAGACCTCCATGAGTACAGAGACACATGATCTACAGATTCCACCTGTGTCTACCTGTCTGTGACCTTCCAAGTCCCTCCTCGGGTCTAAGTCAGGTCTGAGGAATTCTTCAATTGAAATAAACCCATACTGGCTTTAATCCTGCTTCTGAAGCCATGCAGCCAGCTAGCGCGCTAGCTCGCTCTTTCTCTCTCTCTCCCTCTCCCTCTCCCTCTCCCTCTCCCTCTCCCTCTCCCTCTCCCTCTCTCTGTCATATTTCTTATACATGGAAAACTTTAGAGACAAATGAAAAAAAATGCACCATCATAGACACTTTCAAATGTTAATATTATCCTATATGTTTCAGGCCTTACAAAATAAAACAGGAAAGATGCAATGGAAACTCCTTTCCCTCCTTCTTTTTGATATCCTCTCTCCTAAAGATATGTTTCTCCCCTACCCAAGACTTTTTCTTTTTTTAGTTTTTTAGTACATTTTTATATGAAAAGGCTTACTATTGCTTTGTGTGTTTGGTAACTTTAAAGATAAATGGGATCATAATGTATGTAACATTCTGCTACTTGCTTTTTTAAAAATCAATGTTTATTTTCACTTATTTTGTGCTTTCTCTATTCATGCTTCTTTTTTAAATTATTTTTTCTCTTTCCCTGTCTTTTGTTCTATTATAGAAATTTAGAAATTCTCCCCATTGCCACAACTTTTCCCCACTTTTTTTAGAAACTAAGTTGTATTTCTTCTATTTCAATGGTTACTCATAAATTTTTAAGTATATGCACATACATGAAAATTTTTGCTAAATTCTTAATGTATTCATTATTTATAGCATCCCCTAAAGAAGACAAAGATCATTGAACTGATTTTAACTACTAAACTGAGTACTCCCTACCACCAATATTCTTTGATCTAGACGTTTAGCACCATTTTTAATATAAAATTTATTTTCAGTCTAAAATTAATGCACATTCCTGAACTACTTTACAACTAATTCTGTCTTGCTTCCAATTGCTTTTTCTAATTTTATTTTTCTTTCTTTAGAACTAAATACATGAGTCCATGAGTAGTAAATTTCTCTGGTCTTTATGTAACTGAATGTGTCCTTATTTTGCCTTCATAATTAAACAATAATTTAGCTGGGTATGAAATTCTAAGTTGATTTTTTCCAGTGTTCTCAGTGCTATGATGGTAATATCTCATTTATATTTAGCAGTCTAATATGGCTGGAGATAACTCTTTTGTCAATGTAATTGTTATTCCTCTGTAGATAACTGTCCTTTTCTTCTGACAGCTTTTACTATTTATGTTTTATTATTCATGTTCTACAGCTCACAGTAGCATAAATAGTTGGGCATTTATTTTTATTTTTTCTATTTGCGCTTTTCGTGAACTTTCACCTAAGGATTAATGACTTTAATTCTGGCAACTTATATAATTCTCTGTATTTTTCTTCCCAGAACTAAATCAAATGTCTGTTGGAGCTTCTCAATCCAGTTTCGATGCCTCTTAACTGTGCATCACATGTTTGTATGCATATGTAGGTACGTACATATGTACGTATATATAATTTCTCTTATTATTTGTATGTTGTTGTATTCCTGGGTTCTGTTTTCCCACCATAATAGAATTTTCCAAAGAATTAAAATTACTAAGATATGTACATATAAAGAAAGATAGTATAAGGAACTGTGAAGAATGTTAAATTCAAGTCTACAGTGAGAACCAACAGGCCCAGGAGAGGCGACGGTGCAGATGAAGTCTGAATGCAGTCTGGAGAATTACCTCTTACTTGAGAAAAGGGGAGTCCTTTTGTTCTATTCATGCCTTCACCTGATTTGATGAGGCCCACTCACATTTTAGAGGGCAATGTGCTTTACCAAATAAAATGTTAATTTAATCTAAAAAGAGCCAAAAAGAAACACTCAGAATAATATTTGACCAAAGGTCACCTCATTGTCCAGCCATTGACACACAAAGTTAATCATAACACCCCTTTACATATTATCATTTTCACTGTTTGGCTCTAAGCTCTAGTTAAAAGTTTATTCCATTTCTGAATGCTTTAATGGTTATATTGTTAGAACGACAACTTACTATTGTTATTGTAAATATTCCTTTATATGTGTTTAATTTTTCCTATGTCTTATCATTTCTAGTTTTATATTAAACATTTTATTATAGCTTATCTCTTTGACAATCTTACAGACTTATTTTCATATTATTTTCGGGTTGCTCTGTTGTTTTAATTTCATCTAAGTTCTTGCCCCCTTGTTCTTTCATTATGTGCCCATTTTATTTGTATATGTTTCAAATTTGGGGACTATAGTTTCACCACTTTGTATGAATCCAAGATATATAGGGGCCACCTGGGATTCCCATCTGGGTGTGCTATTAGGGATATCACAGATTTCATCTGCAAGCCAGCCGTCATCTTGACCTAGGCCTTCACTCAGGGCCCTCCCCACCTCCTTCGGTGTGCAGGTTTATATAAGCCATAGACTCAATTTGCAGAATTTTCCCCAAGCCTCTTCTTCATGACTTGATAGCAAAGACAGATATGGGGTTTTCCACACACAGTTTTACACTATTATAATTGAATGTGCAGTAGCCTCTACCAGCTTTTTCAATCTATGGCCCCATGGGGCTGGAGATTCAGCCGTATCTACATGTTTGTCTAGTCTTTTATTGATCATTGTGATGTATCAGAAATAGAGTGAAGGCCTCAAAGTGGGAACCAACAATAACATTTTCACTAAAATTTCCCTATTTCTATTCATGCTCTATTGTTATAGCTTCTCTAATGTGTTCACTCCGTATTCTTGGCATTCCCTGGAGCCTTCTGATAAAACCAGGGTGTTTAATTGTCCTTTTCTGTTCAGTTCCTCAAGAAGAAACAGATTACATAAAAATGGAGTGAATGAAGATAGTTTAATTAAGGGGTTACTCATAAGGATATGGTCAAAGTTAAGGGAAATCAGAAAGGATTGATGAAATTCCCAAGACTAGCAACTACAGGAAGCCATGGATACCCCTAGGACTAGAGAAGCTCCCAGAAAGGAAGCAACGAAGAGGAGGACTAGTAGAGCGCTGTAGCTGTGCTATAGTGGACAGCTGCCTGCCAGGCAAAGAAATGTGGTCCCCTGCTAAACCTCTTGGCAAAGAGACGGCCAAGGGAATACACCCAATTTCTCCCTTCTTCCACCCTCCCACCCCTGCTGTGCTTCCCTTTGGCCAAATCAGACTGTGAGGGTCCCCTTAACAGAGTGAAGGAAGGTCAGCCTCTCCAGGTGCAGAGGTGTGTGTGGTCAACAGAGAAGACCCACAATGTGAATATATCAAGACTGTACACTTCCCAGGTCACCTCCACCTTAAAAATATATACATAATCCTCCCTTTCCACTTCCCCTCTTTAGCTGCTGTGTTTTGCTCTTTTGATTTCACAGTCATTTCTCGAAGGACTTTCTTGAATGCACTGTCTGCACTTTATTCTCATCCATTCCCTGACAGCTGTCCAGTTTCTGACCTTACAACTCCTGATTTCTTTCCCAGTAGTTACTGATTTCCTGATGAAGTATAAGCCCAGTCCAAGCTTTTCAATCCTTACTGTCTTTGCCAAGGGACTCGTTTCCTAAAGCCCCCTCCCCTCTTGGCTTCTAGTACTCTCTTCCAGTTCCTCTCTCATGGGACTACAGGAGAAGCACATAGGAGGACCAGCTATCCGGGCTGAAGTATCAGCCTGTGTGACAGCCAGGACTTCGTATTTCCTGTCACTGGCTTTACTTTGCCAATTAAAATGTGAATCTCATCCAGAATTATCCATGCAGGAACACCCAGAATAATATTTGACCAAATATACGGGCACTTATGGCCCAGTCAAATAAACCCACAAAGTTAATCATCATGCCCATTTACATTCTCCCTTTTTCCTATGTTTAGAGCAGCATGTGTGATGGCCGGGGCTTCTTATTTGCTATCACTGATTGAACACCAAACTCTATATCTACAAAGCCACACTTCAGAATAGGAAACGCCGAAGTGATCTGGAAAGAATGTAATTTTCCATAGTGAAGACATACAGAAAACCTGTCAGAGATGTATGCTTTTAGAAATACATAAGTCTCAGCCTTCGGTCAACACTATTTTCATTTGGTACGACTCCTTCACCCCAAACCACTTCCTCTTCCCTTTGGAGCCTCAGTTTGCAGCACAGAGCAGTATCAGCTGATAGCATTCCACCCAGCAGGATGGCAGAACCGTGGGACCCCAAGCAGAGGGCTGTGGGTGAGGCCTGTCCTGACAGGCTGCAATCCCACGTGGAGAGGTGAGAAGAGAAAAGTGGGGTGGAAGAGGAAGAGGTGCTGAAGACTGAGCAGGCAGGTGGAATTCAGAGTCTTTTTTTCCAAATTAAAGAGATGCTTTCTCTGCCAGGGCTTCTGGGCTCTGATACAGCAATAAGTCAAATACCAGCATTCATCTTCTTGCAAATGGGAACCACTTCCCCACCTTGGAGCACAGACAGAATGCAGTTGAGAGGTCCAATGGAAAAAGCTGAGTATGGCTGGGCTGCCACACGGGCCTTTGCCTCTACATCTCCTTGAGTCCCTCCCCGGCAGGACTTGACAAATATGCACGGCTAAGAGCCTGTCCAAGGAATGCAGCAGTCTCAGCCATTCATTACCCAGGCTCAAAACCACTGGGGCAGGAAAAGCAGACAAAAAGCTGGGTAGGACCCGTCTCCGGTGAGGTTTGGAAACAGGAGATGCCCCTGACTGGGCAGGCTGAATTGATGTGGTCTGGCCTAGGGGCCAGGGAATGGACAGAATGACTGTCACAGCTCTCAGCCAGCCCAGTGGGTCTATGAAAAGAGACGTTTGATTCATTCTCGGGCTCGACCCAAATGACTCCGAAATATTCCTAGACAGTTGCCAGGAGAGTCAATGGTGGGTGAAACAAAGACCCCGAAGCCAAGAGTCCGGGTTTCCAAGCCATTTCCTTCAACCTCCTTTATGTGTTTGCCTTCATGTCTGCTGGCTGAGTCCCCTTCTCCGGTGGACTGTAAGACCCCTGAGGACAGAGGTGCCTTTCCCTCCTGCCCCTGACTACACCTCCTGCTCCCTCCTGCCAAGCTGTGCTGGGCTGCCTCACAGTGAAGAGTTTCAGGTTGAATCAGATCATTTTCTCTGAGTTGCAACTTGTCAGCCATGGAGACATGGAGAGGATAAGCAGGAGCCAGGATGGCAAGAATGACAAGGAGCAATAATCCTGGGATGATGACTGCTCATTTATGGTCTTCCAATTTATACTCTACTCTGATGCCCACCAAAGAGAAAGGAAATTATTTAAATAAAATGGAGACTGATTGCCTGCCTCCAGACCCAGAAAAATGAATTTCTTACCTGGAAGAAAATTCCACCAAACATGAAGGCTGAATGGGAGCCCAACTTTAGATACCTACTGTTATCTGGACACATTTGGGTCCTGTGGATGTGGCTGTGTCCAGACAGATACATTGGAGAGATGGCAGGAATTTGATAAGGCGAACCAGAGAGAGAGAGAGAGAGAGAGAGAGAGAGAGAGAGAGAGAGAGAAAGAAAGAGAGAGAGAGAGAGAGAGGAAAAGTCTCTCACAGGAAAAAATTTTGAGTAAGGATTTGTGGGTAAGGAAGAAATTTGGAATAAGGAGAGGCAGACACAGTCCTCTAGATGTGGAAAGCCTAGAAATAATAGGATGTGGGTACATAATGAAATTGGGCTGGGGAATGAGGTGGTGGGGAGAGAAAGCCCTTAAAGCTCTAGATGAGGAAGGAGACTAGATTGAACATAGTACAAAGGGACATAGAGAGTCAATTTGGAAACCCATCCAAATATCTGTGCAGGCATGGAAGAAGCTGTGGTCTCTAATCTCTCAAGGAAAATCACAGGAGCTTTCCTGATGCTGGTGAGTTTCCAGTGTAGACAGATTGGGGGAGAAGGAGATGCTTTCCCAGAAAAACTCAGAAGTCAGGCAGAGGTAGGATTAGCAGCCAGTGAGTAAAAGCATGTACCTCTCATAAAGCCTTTTAGAAAGATCTCCCCCATCCTAGAAAAAGAACCACTTTGCCTTGGAATGGATATAAATGGGCTTGATTTGAAATCTGTGGATTATCCACTGTTACATCAAGGGTACAGGAAAGAATACTGCTGATGATGGCAACAGAGGAAAGTCACCGCATGGCCCTCCTTTGTTGTTTTGGGCTCCCAACATGGAGAGTGGACATGAGGGCTTGTTCATAGTACTCTGTGGCTGCCCTATATCACAGCACAGGTAGACCTAGCCAACACTTTAATACTTTCACAGTCTAACAAATTATTTTTGAATGTCTATTTCAAGCCAGGCATGGATTTAGTATTGGGACACACAAGAATCATTTCTGCTCTAGAAGAGATGCTTGAATTTCTGAGAGAGAGAGAGAGAGAGAGAGAGAGAGAGAGAGAGAGAAGGAAAAAGCATGCAAATGCAATTGTTTAGTTGGTGTTCAATACCATGAAGAAAATAAGATATCCAGACCAAGCAGGGAAAGAAGAGGCATGCTAGAGGGTGACAGACAGCGCAAGCTGGGGAGCAAGGCCTCTCTGAGGAGTCGATGTCTGCGCTCACACAGGAGTGGCATCCAGGTTGAAGGAAGAGGCAGAGGGAGAGCCTTCCCCTCAGAGGAAGAAGTGCATTTAACAACCTAATCTCTGTTGCTGAGATTTATAAAAAGGGAATTAATATGTTCAGTGTTTAGAGTGAGGGATGTGGCTAAGATGCTGCACACATAGATAAAAATGGAGGTTAGGAAAGTAAGATGTTGAACATTGGAATGAGATCTAACAGAGGTCAAGATTAAGAGAGGGAGACAAAGAGAAACAGACAGCTGGCAAGCAGCGTGTTTCCTGTGTATGCCTCTTGTAGTTAATTAGTGTGTGCTCACGGAGCCTGTAAGAGTGTGGCCACCAAGCTCATGTCTGAATGCTGCTCTGGGGCACTGAGCAGTGGCTGAATCTGTCTCCAAGAAAGTAATTTAGAGAAATAGACAGAAAAGCCCGGTGAGCAAGTGCCTGAGGCTCCCCACTCTCCCAACTACTGTGTTCTCAGGGTCTGTCTTTCCACAAGATGGCCAGAGCCTCAAGGCGCCTCGCTCTGCTCAGTGTGTCCACAATGGCTACATAAAGCAAGAACAGGGATTCTTTACACAGCCTCAACCTTTGTTGTTATTTCAAGTCAAGAAATAGAAAGATGACTGGCACTGAATGCTGGACTAATTTTCAAGATTTCTGGGCCCTAAGCCTTGCTTTCCCATTAACTTCTATGTTACTTTCCCTCTGTGGGTTTTACTTTCCTTATATATAAAATTAGGATAGTGGATGTTGATTCTAAAGGATCTTTTAGTTCAAGCAGTCGGGAAGTCTTTTTAAAAGATGGAAGTTGACCAGGCATGGTACCACAGGCCTGTAATCCCAGTACTTGGGAGGCTGAGACAGGAGGATTGCAGGTTTGAGGCCAATCTCAGCAACTTATCAAGACTCTCAACAACCTAGTAAGACCCTGTTTCAAAATAAAATATAAAAAGGACTGGGGTGTAGCTTGAAGGAAGACTGCCTCTTGGTTAAATCCCTAGTACAAAATAAATAAATAAATTAATTAATTAAATATGGAAGGTATATAATTAGAGG
Source organism: Glis glis (assembly GCA_004027185.1). Taxonomy (NCBI): domain Eukaryota; kingdom Metazoa; phylum Chordata; class Mammalia; order Rodentia; family Gliridae; genus Glis; species Glis glis. The sequence continues at coordinate 7,396 of PVJS01017875.1, read as the reverse complement.
AGATACATGGGAACCCTTAGCAGCTACAGCATAGCAACATCAAAATTCAGATGAAAATTTTATTGACTGAAAATCACTTTGGGTAGTATGGTCATTTAAGTATTGATTCTTCTATGAACATGGAATATCTTTATATTTTATTGTTTCTTCTATAATTTATTTAATCAATATTTTACAATTTTCATTGTAGAGTCTTTGACTTCCTTATTTAAATTTGCTCCTAAATATTTTAATTTTTAAAGCTATTGTGAATGGGGTTGCTTTCATAATATCTTTTCCAGCCAAGTTCATTATTGGTGTATAAAAATGCTACTTTTTTATATGTTGACTTTTTATCCTGTAACTTTATAAAATGGAATATTATTCAGTCATAAAAATATAATGAAATCCTGTCATTTTCATTGACATGGATAGAACTTGAGGTCATTATGTTAAATGAAATATGCCAGACACAAAAAGATAAATACCACATGTTCTCATTCATTTGTGGAATCTAACAAGTCAATTTTGTGGAACAGAATGATGGTCACTTGAGACTGGAAAGGGCAGAGGGAAGGAAGAATGAAAAGAAATTCAACAACACAGAATGAAGGAATTACTTCTGGTTATTCTTTAACACAGTATAGTAATTGTAAGTTAAAACAATCTATGATATTTTTCAAAATGACTAGAAGATTATGAGATTCCCATAATGATGAAAATATTTATTACCCTCATTTGATTGTTCCACATTGTTTACATATATTGAATTACCATAATGTGCTCCATAAAGGTGTACAAATATTATGTCTCAATAAAAATAATAAAAGAAATAAAAATAAAAACCAAATCAAATTGATCAGGGGGTTCTGGTACATTGGATAGGTAAGTATTTGGCTGCCAGCAACAGAAAATGTAACAACAGGGTAAGCTAAGAGAAGGTTATTCTTCTTTTATAATAATACACTGAATCTCTCTAACTCTGGATTCTACACTGAGTATGAGAGAAGTAAAGTTGGATTGGGGTGATTAGATTATGAGTGAGTGTGCTTGGGGAATAAGAGAGAAATGATGACTTCAGAAGCGTCACTCCAGCAGGGGAGTGAAAACCAAGAGAACCAGTGTGGTCAGCAAGAGGATTATGAAGCTCCAGTATCAGAGGAACAGGTTCAGGAGATAAAAACATGTGTGTAGCCTTCAGAAAGAATGCTGAAATGCAGTGGGGAAAGAGAGGAAACTAATGATTACTTTTCTGGACTTTGGTCCTTCCCTCCCCTTCTTCCCTACCCAACAAATCCTATCTAGAAGAGGCAGACATGGAGAGAACAAAGGAGCAGCCCTCAGGGACAGCCTGTCCAGAGGGAGGGAACCCAACCAGTAGATGGTTTTTAAGAGGCCTCTAACCAGAGCAGCTTTACTCTCAGCATTGGAGTGTCTCAAAATATAAGGACATAGGACATGAACCCATATGAGTTGTTAGCCCACTGGACTATGTGCTCCATTGGAGTCAAACTTCAGTTTGTTTCAATGATAAAACAAGACCTGGCACATGTCGGTGCCTAATGACTATTTCTTGAATGTTGAATATGAGCAGAAGCATCAGAGACTGCTTGAGTGACACTCCAGCATGACAATCAGTAACATCCTTCGCTGACAAGCTCAATCAGCTGCCAAAGGCCAGGTGAAGTTTATGTCCACCTGAGGTTAGGAGGAGAGCAATCAGTCTCCCTCTTTGTAGCCCCAGTGTCCTGGGAACCTTACCATTCATAGAACTCACTTTGATTATAATGGGGTCTCACAGTCAGGGTCTCAGCATTTGAGCATGAAGTTCCTTTGGGGACCCAGAAGACAACCACACTTGCCTTCGGGGGGCTGAAATAGCTTCAGAGCTCTCAGAAGCCAGCTCTTGGTTTTCCCCTAGCCCCCTGCCCTCTGCCACTTGCTGGTGCTTTTCAACAAATGCTTTGTCCCTGACTCATTTGGTGAAGCAGAAAGGGGTCAAGGGGAGGAGAGAGCCACAAGTCCCAGGTCGCCAGTGACTGGGCAACTCAGAAGGAAATAAAGTCCAGGCAAATAATCATTATCATCTCCCCCAGTGCTCCCGCTCCCCCTTTCCCTCAAAGTGGATTTGAGGTGAAACATCTGTTTTGTTTTGAACAGACTTCATTTGTCTTTTCTTTTTTTCTCCTCCATTTTAACCCTCTCTGCCATGAGAAAACCACTTCCAGATAATTTAATCATTTCTCTCAAGGACAACCAAAGCACAGTTTCCTTACAGGACATCACTGAGTTTATAGATTACCTGATGTGATTTGTCCTTCTTCTTCCCTTTGGCTACTATGTGTCTGAACTGAGCTCAGAGCATTAAATGACATCTCCCCACTTTATTCATTCAACAATCATCTACTGAGAGCTAAGTACATGCCCAGCACTGCGCTACTTGATGAAGACACAATGTCTTGTTGATACGATAATCACAGTCCTTTTAGAGTTTATAATCCAGTATAACAAAGAAGCAAATCAGTAAATGAAATTGTCACCATTTGCAGTAAGTAACAAAGAAGTCAATAACTAGGTTATCATGAATGATATTACTGTGGAGTCACAGAAGGTAACGGAAGATCAAGAAAGTCCTTTCCATAGAGAAGACATTTAAGTCAAAATATTAAGGATGACAAGGAGATAACTGTGGAAAGAAATAAGTGAAGAGGATTTGGGGAAGAAAACAGAGTCATATCTTTAAAGGACAAACAAGTACTTTGTGTTCTCTAAGAATTATATAACAAAAGTTTTTTCTTAAACTACATTGACATAATGCAGCATTTGGTGCTTTGTGAGCGAGGCAGAAGACAGGAGCACAAGAAGGTCAGAAGGAAAGGCAGAGGCCAGTGTGGGCAAGCATTGCATCCTGGACAGGAGCTTTGGTTTTCCTCTAGGTGCACTTGGAAGATTGAAGAGCTGTGAGCAAAGTCATGAAGACCCTGAGTTACATCCCTAGGGCCACACTACAGTGACTCAGAGACTTACCCAACTTCATTCGCCAACCTCCAGTCTCAACACCACCCACCCTCCATACGCAGTCCCAGCAATGAAAGGGAATTAAGATCATGTTTAATTATTTCACAGCTTCTTCACTCCTCTGATAGGGACAAAAAGATACAGCTCAAATTAGTCCATCTGGCAACTTCTGAGCAACTGGAAATTTTGGTCAGTGGTCAACACTCAGCAAAAATCAGATGATTTTTTAATTTTTGTGAGAAGCTTCAAGGATTCAGCCTCTCCCTGTCCCCCATGACTGTGAATAATCCACAGTTTTTTATAGGAAAGTGCAAGCTTTCTTAGGCCAGAGGATATTTGCCAGATAGTTCTACTTTGGGTGGTTACAAGAAAAAATTATACCTAATAACAGCCCAGACCTCTCAGGGTTGGACACTCACACTACACCCAGATGTGCAGAGAAAATATGGCTTCTTCACATCTCTATAACTGACATGATCCTCCCCAGATGCTCACATGTGCTGGGAGAAGGAAAAAAACTCAGTCCAAATGAATAATTTCAGTCCAATGCAATGCTTTTAACAGTGCTTTCAGATAAATGCTCACGTCCTCAGACTTCATTACTCTCCCCCCTTTCCTTTCTCAATATGGTTTCTAGGTACATATGGATAGTTCACTGTGTCCTCAAAGCAGTGGGGAGAGAAGTGGCCCTTATACCCACATGTGCCTTCTGATCAATGCTGTACAGTAAGACCACTGAGGAAGATAATTCCATCCTGGTCAGTCTCCTGACATTGACTCTTGAGGGCCTTGGCTGACACAATGCATGGTCTAATCATTCTTTTGGTTTGGCAGTAGCCCAGAAGCCCTCCAATCATTGACTCAGAAGGGTTGACCCTGGCTCCTATTATGATTACAAATGGTGCTCAGTACTCTCTGAGCCTTTCTGTGGCTAACTTGGTGATCCATTCCATCAGTACAAGGCCTCTTTAGCCCTGTCCAAAAGTCCACTCCCCCTGCCCCTCAGTGAGCTCCATTTCAGCCTCTTAACCAACTTCCTATCCCTAGATCTATATACTGCCCATATCACATGGAACCCAGGCAGTGTCAGAGAACAAAATCCATGCCTTCCTTCTCCCTGGCCATGGAGCTCATCAGTTTTACTTTGATGTGGCCACCAGCAGGCTACTACTTTTCAGGTGAGTTCCTACAAGAGGCAAGAGAAGTTTCCCAGTCTTCAAACTCCATTTTAGGTAGATATCTTGAATGCTTCTTAAGTGCTTCTTCCTATACCGCATCCCATCTCCTGCTCAACATTTTTCTTTTCCTGTTCCTCTGTCTTCATTCTTTTCCCCATAATCCTTTGAAGTAAGAACATGGGTGGCCTTTGTGCTGGCCATTTTTCTGTATTATCTACTCCTACCCTAGTTATTCAACACAAATAATACAGGATTCCTTGTATTCCTCCCTTTTTATCATCATCTGTGGCATGATTTCTTTTTGGGGTACCAGGGATTGAACGCAGGGGCGTTCTACCTCCATGCTACACCCCCGGCCCTATTTTTTATACTTTATTTTGAAACCGGGTCTCACGAAGTTGCAGAGGGCCTCACTAAGTAGAGAGAGAGACAGGGAGAGAGAGAGAGAGAAAGAGAGAAAGAGAGAGAGAGAGCTGAGGCTGGCCACGAACCCGGATCCTCCAGTCTCCGCCTCCCAAAGTACTGGGATTACAAGCGTGCGCCACCACGCCCAGCTTTGTGGCATGACTTTGAATGATTAATGGAGTCCACAAAGAGTATCTCTTTGATCTTGATCTTTGAGGTGTTTTCTTTTAAATGACCATTTACAACCTCTATCCTCTCTCTTTAGGTCCAAATGCACTATCCAGTATGGAGTAAATAATATTTTTCAAATAGCATCTTTGGGGTTTCAATATGCATATTGCTGTTGAAAAAGTTTAAAGAATTCTTATGGCAACATCACGGCATGTAAACGCTATACTCCTGCCAATTTCAAAGGGATAGTGATGCTGGAAGGCAGGTTGTATCAGAGGAAAGCTGGAGCGTGATGATTGGAGACTGAATCCATTCTTAAATACTGGAGAAATCAAGACACTTTCTAAATTTTCTCAGTGGAGTAATAGAGATTTAATATGTTGTTCGAAGTAATAAATAGACCCAATGGAGGGGATGGTAGGAATAAGCTAGATTTCTCATCTATAATAGTACTTAATGATGCTATTTAAAAATTTTTTTAATTGGAGGTAAAAACATGTTTTTGCACTTTGTAGATAAACCACAGAAACTCTAAAAATAGAAATCTCTCTGAATGTTTACATCTGAGGAGTGGGGCTAATGTGGGGAGAATTTTTTTTTTAATTTTTGCTTTGTACATTTCTATGCATGTATTTTTTCCTCCATGAGAAAGCCCTTGTAGGGAAGGTGATAGTTTATCTAGGTCCCAAAGATTGAAGATGTTTCACAGGAGACAGGAAGTGGGTGTTGGCGCTGTTGGTGGGGAGGATGTCCCCAGACACTGAGAACCAGCTATGATCATGTACAGCACTCATGGAAGTGGCCAGAACAAGAAAGAAACAGATTGGGCTCAGAAACTGCCAGTCTCAGGACAGATTCTAGGGGTGCACTGTAAGGAGACAATCCTATAAAGAGGCTTGTCCAAGTCACTGTAGTTCTTCCACCTGGAGGGAGGTTTAGTGGTGTGAAAAGTGTGGAAACTGCAGATAGACATCAGCATTCAGGCATGGGACAGCTCTCCACCCCACTTCTATTATGAGAAAGAACCAGGTTGGAAGTTGTAGGCAGGGGCATCAAGAAATCCATTCAGACCAGGTGGTCTCAGAGACCAAGATAAACAAATCTGGACAGAATCCTAGTCCTATAACTTGGACTCCCCAATGGCTTTCTTGGCACCACATGCTTGCCTGGCACTCATTCTTAGATGTAGAAAGAAGGAGCTGAGGAAGTTTCAGAAAAGACATTTCAGAGACTAGAGGAAAAGGTGTTGATGTCCAAGGAAATAGCAAAAGCAAAGGCATAGAGAAGGGATAGTACCAAAATGAAGGACTTGGATAATAATGTAAATATAAGCAAAGTGCTAAGAGAACAAAGACCATTGTAGAGAATGTTTTATTGTTACTTTACTTAGCTCTCTGCAATAGTACTCCCTTCCTCTTTTTGCTATTCCCCAAACCTTAAGGAACAAGGCAATGTCCATTACTAAAGTAGGCTCATCAAATTGGGAATTCTGATGATTCTTAATAATGGAAGAACAGGTCTATCTGAATGGGAAGGGGAAGAGCACAATTTGAAATCTCCCCAGCTGTCTCTGGTGTGCTTTCCCAGGCCTATGGCCACTGCTCTGTGAGCAGCAGTCCCACATCCTCCTCAGGTGACTTCTGAGACTTCACTGTCACCCCTCAAGTCTATATGGTCTATATGGGTGCGGTCAGTCTACAGTGGTTGAGATAAGCTGTACACTAGCTAAGTGTCCTTTGAAAGTTGTTTCACCATCAAATTTACATTTCCACTATTTCACTCTCCTCTGCTTCAAATCTCCTCACCACAAAAAGAAACTCACCCAAATCCCCAAGTCACTGGCTAAGACTCAACAGGCATTTTCATGAACTGACACAGAGGAAGAGGTAAGAATATATGTATTATATGCCTTCTTTCTTTTTCTGCTGTGTTCAAAGCACTGCTTTTCACTTACTCCTTGAGTATCAAAGACTGGATGATCATCCTTTTTCTTTCTGCAGATAGAGAACCTTGTTTCTAGCAAGGTTTTTATCCTGTTAAAATTTCATTTCAAGAAATCATTTAGATGAAGCCTAGGGGTTGTGTAAACTGTGCCTGCACAGTAAATTGCAATTTTTTTCTCTAACTAGCATCAGGGATGGAGAAGTTCATTTATTTAATCACCATTAGTGAAACTCAGTGGTCATCCCAAACTAGTGGTCTTGGCTCTGTTGCAGGTTTGGTAGAGAAAAAGAGGAAGAATAATGTGTGGGTCCAGCCCCTGATGAGTTTATAAATGAGGACTAGAGCAAGAATTGCCTTTGTAATTTACTACGACTGAAGTTTGGAAACAACCTGAAAGTCCAGAAATGAGGCACTACTAGCTAAATAAGGAATGACACTTCCATACAATAAGAAAAATGCAACCATCATAAGACTGAGTTGATAACAAGTGATCTCCAAAATATATGGTAAAATAAAACGAATAACATGCAAAATGGTAGATATGGTATGCCACCAATTGTGCACAAAAGAACTTATACTCTTTCCCACCACCCCCAGCAGCAGCCCCCACATACACTCTGTCTCTCTGTACATAGTTATGTTGTTATAGAGTAACCCTGGAAGGATTCACATGTGCACACATACATACACACACACACACA
>PVJS01017874.1:0-35599 GCA_004027185.1 Glis glis | reverse complement strand
TGAGCTGAGGCTGGCCGTGAACCCGGATCCTCCGGTCTCTGCCTCCCAAAGTACTGGGATTACAAGCGTGCGCCACCACGCCCGGCATATTTCAGGTTTTAATTTAACACATCTAGGTCAGAGTGTTTAACACTGGTGCATATGGAACTGGTGGAATCTTCAATTTACAGCTTTCCTAAGTCAAAATAGCACCTTTGAACATGGGGAGGGGGCAGTGATGAAACACAACACACTCGCTGAATTTTCTCACTCAGCTGCTGTGATAGGCTCAACAAGAAATTAGCAAGACGCTTTCAACCGCAGAAACACTCCCTTTGATTTATCTAGGCTCAAGGTAAGGTGCAGGCAACAGTGCCAGTTACTATTTAAAACATCTAACCTGTCACCATAACAACCAGCAGGGCTCACCTGGGACGGGCAACATGGGTACCACGGGAGAGGCCTATCTTGAGTTCTTTTCTCTTGAGTCCCTGTTTTTAAAATCATGAATTTGTCTATGCTCCTTTTGTGTGTAGGTGTGTATGTGGTACTCGGAACTGAACCCAGGGGAATTCTACCTCTGAGCTACACCCCCATCCTTTTTACTTTGAAACAGGGTCTCACTAAGTTGCTGAGGCTGGCCTTCTACTGGGAATTGAACCCATGGACACTCTATCTCCAAGCTATACCCCCCAGCTCTTTCTATTTTTTTATTTTGAAACAGTCTCACTAAGTTGCTGAGGTTAGCCTCGAACCTACAATCCTCCTGACTCACCCTCCCAGGTACTGGGATTACAGGCGTGTGCCACCATGCCCGCCTTTATCTAGGCTTCTTTTTACAACTGTGCATCAGATGTTTAACCTGTAGTTACATCCTGCACAGAGAATTCATTTAAGGTAAGCTTCATTATGTAAAAGATAGCCCCAAGGCCAAGAAGTCCCTGTTTATAAGCATAAAGTCTTAAAACACAGGCACATGTCCTGAAATGACTTCCCTACCTAAGGATCCTCATGCTCTCATTTCTCAAATGTCCTACCAAGTGATTAAGCATTGTGTTTGGCAGAACACTGGTAAAGAGAGAGCTCGATACCAAAATTTTCCCTAGGGCAGTAGCTCTTGCCTATCTTCACCATGAGCAGGACTATTGAAAAACAATGCGTGTTCTGGTTTTCTGCAGAAGGGTGACGACCTGAAGAATAATGCCCTCATTCTTCAGAAGCTAATCTCATGCCCATCTAATCTCAGGGTGGAGGATAGGAGTAGGGTAGGGTTGTGGAGATCTTGAGTAATATCTAAAAAGAAGTCAGACAGAGAATCACCACCAATGATCCTGACCTCTCAGGTCACTTCCAAGGAAATGGACCAGTGGTCTGAGCATGGCCTGTTGGCTTTGCATCAGCCTGGAGGCCAAGATGGAAAACAGGGACCCGAGGCAGTCGGGAAGGCACTGTGCACTCTCTGCCCACGGCCACTCTCGTTGTAGGTTTCCGTTTAAACCTTCTGACTCTGAAGTCATAGTGACCTTAAGTGACACCCGGAAAGCTGGCCTAGGGCTGGTGTTTTCTACTGCCATTCAGGTATAAAATACCCACCAGCAAGTTTAAAGCACCCTTGAGAAGCAGGGGCTTACCTACTTCCCACCCTTGGCTATAAGACTCAGCCAGTGTCAAGCACTGTCCACAGACTCAACAGACACAAGTTGGATGGTTGAAGCAATGAGGGTCATTTTTCAATGGATTACCAAGTGGAATAAGACAAGTTTTACAAGTTTTCCTTTTTTGATATTTAACAAGAGGGCAGCCACCTCTTTCTGAGATGATTTCCATACAGTTCTCTATGAGACACTACATCCAGGTCAACCCCAGATCTGCCACTCAGCATTATGATTCCGGTAGGAACTTGGGGGGATGTATCATAAACGACATTTGACATTTCATTTGATTCAAAAGAAGCTTTGTTTAGTCTTTCAGTCAACTCTCATCTCTAAGCAAAGGGACCAAAGGAATGAACCTATGCCTTCTGGTAGTAATGTCATAGTATTCCACACAATGATCCAAGAGGGAAATTGCTTTAAGAAGACCAGGTAGAGTCTGGAACCACCCAGGTTTGGTTAAGTCAAACAAAATAATCACCAAATCACAAGACTGAAAAAATTCGGCTCTTTAAAAACTGAACCAACAATCACCAACCTTCTGAAACCATCCAACTCCAAAACAATGTACTGAGTGATATGTGAAGATGTTGTCATGTCTGAGCCACAGTAAGCCAAGTCTCCAACAAGGGTAAGGGGGAATCATGGAAAGCATTGTGCATTTTTTTTTAGCACCATAACCAGCCTAAGAACAGAGCCTTCTGGGCTGTGATTACCCACCAGATAGGGTGGTGTCTAAATTTCTAGTGATTCTCAGTGTTTCCTCTCACTTGTCTATCAGAACCATCCAACGGATTTATAATTCACTAACTACGTTAAGCAATGTCATTTTTCTTACTACATCCATCACATGCTTACCACACTCAACAAAGATCAGCGAAGACTACAGCTAAAGCTCAAAATGAGACATGCATGTCCACCAAACAGATCAGAAAAACAGCTACCCAAATTCCCTCTACTTTTTTGAAATTATTTCCCTCTCTCTTGGATCATTAGGTAGATGAATTCCTCAGATGCATGCTTCTTTTACACGGGCCCAGGGAAGCTATTCAAACACTTAGCTTCATGTCAATATCATTCCAAAACTAGCCATACTGTAGGTTACAAGAAGTATTCAACCAGCTCTACTTTCTACAAGTTCAAAATGTTTGAAGGGATAAAAAACAACCCTAAATATAGCAGAATTTCCAGAAGGAAGTAAACAGTGTGCACAAGCATCTCACAGCTGAAACAGACCTGCTTTTTCTATTCAAAAGCCCGGGGGGGGGGGACTAGATTTCAATACCATGCCAAATATTATGAAATATAACTCCATAAAAAGAATTTGTGTCATGCAAAAGTCCCAAAATAGCTGCTTTGGAGACACATTAAAAATTTCATTTAACACACAAAAATTTTATATGTTACGCATATGGTCACCAATCCCAGTTCTTATAAGAGTGATTCACGGCAGCAAGATCACTGTTTTTGTATTTGCGGCTTCACACTTCCATGGTGCAAACGTAATAATTAACACAAGGGTGGGGGTAAAAACTGAGCATGGTGTGTGAACCAGAGCAATAAAGGACAATTTAAATAATAAATTGACAACAGCTGGTGATAAGCCGTACAGTTCTTTATCAACAGAAATAAACAAAACAGGCACTCGCGCTAGCTCCCACTACAGATAAGAGCATGCACGTATTTTAAAAAAGTGCAGAGCTCTGTGCATGCACATATTTTAAGGGAACTACAGAGCTCAGAGTTCTCTGTCAAATTTGTTTAAATACAAGATAGCTTTTTTGGGGTACTAGAGATTGAGCCCAAGGGCATTCTACCTCTGAGCTACATACAACCCCAGCCCTATCTTATTTTTTATTTGGAAATAGGGTCTAAGTTGTTGAGGACCTCGCTAAGTTGCTGAGGCTGTCCTTGAATCTGCAATCCTCCTGTCTCAGCCTCCCAAGTACTGGGATTGCAGGTATGCACCACAGCACCCGGCTAAAAGATGGCTTTTAACACTTACATTTTCTGTGGTTCCAGTGATCACGTGCAATCCATCGTAGGTCGATTTGATGTACATGCCCTAGAGAGAGTCATAAATAGTTTAACCCATTGCTCCAACGCTTAGAGGAAGAGCCTCCAGTGAGACTCAAACTTATAAAACATCAGAGACATTCCCTCCAAACAATACTCATTTTTAAGCCTTCTGAAACACCATGAAATAAAACCCCAAAAGCAGTGAGGGAAACGAAACAAAGCAAAAGTCTGGCGAAAGAAATCAGACATGCGATCTCTTTGATTGTGTCACCTGTGTACCCAGCACGCAGAATTTGCCACACCTCTTTAGGATGGAGGGATTTTCTCAGACCTTCTCAATGAGCAAGGCATTTCCAACAAGGCCTGCTCTTTCCTGACCACCTCTTTGTCCAGGGACACGGTGCAGTCAGTTACACGTGGGATCAACAGTAACTTCAGGCTGACTTATCAACAGTAACGCAGACCAGTATGCACAAACGAAGACTGTTAAACAGCCCAACATAGATAGCAAATTATAACGGGCACTGCGCCATCGGGAGAAGCAGAAAGGTGAACCTGCTGTGCCCCTTGCTAAGAGGCTGGAGGCAAAATGAGAGGTGAGTGGCATATCATCGGGGAACCAATTCTGCAGCTGGACCCTCCGTGCATCAGGTATTTTTCATTGCACTATTATAAGATGGGGAAAGAGAGCAAAAAGGAAACAGGGCAAAAAGTAGTTGCTCCCCCTGGCATCTGTATTGTAATACTGCAGAAGTCATCTGACCCTGAACTTGCCCCGCTGAGGGTGACCTACACCATTCTGCCAAAACAACCTCAACAAATACTAGAGCCCTCCACTCCTCATCCCCCTCGAGCCCCGTAACTTCCATCTGCAGTCTGTGAGCTTCCCTTCTACACAATAGTGCTCCCCTCCCGGGCCACGGCTCGTGGAACATTATGATCCGGAATGGCAAGTCCACTTCTGCCCACTCGGGAGTGTAGCTGCTTCAGTATCAACCATGAACACACCTCCAGGAATCTCCCCCTTTTTAAATTTAATGTTATGATCCATTATTTACTTTGAAACCGAGTATCAGTACTCATGTTTCTGCTCATTAAGGTTTTTGTTTGTTTTGTGTGGTACTGGAGATTGAACTCAGGGGCATTCTACCTCTGAGCTACACACCCGGCCCTATGTTATTTTTTATTTTGAAACAGGACCTGGCTAGGTTGCTGAGGGCTTCGATACGTTGAGGCTGGCTGTGAACCTGCAATCCTCCTGTCTCAGCCTCCCAGTTACTGGGATTACAAGCATGCCTCACCATGCCTGGCTCATTAAGAATTTGGGTTTTTTTGAAATCTGGTTTTGGTTTTCCTATCGGAGAGCAGAGACTACCTTAATATCCCCCACAGCGACCTACACACTTGGTCCTTCTCTTCCTCTTCTTCTTCCTCCTCCCTCTCCTTCTCTTCCTCTTCATCATCACCATCAACACCGGCGGCAGTAGCTGTGGCCACCAATTAACGCACATGCTCTGTGCACTCAGCATTGGGCGCTCGGCATTCATCTAATTCAGTACTTACAAAGCCAAAGAGGAAACTGACACGTGAGCTCTCTCCGACTCAAATCTCTAAGCTAATCAACGGGCCTCAGTTTCTTCCCGTAAATTTCAGCAAATTAATCCTATGGGACACACGCTAACACACTAGGAAAGCGCCTGTCTGTCTTCTCAGGGCCTGTCACTGCACAGCTCATCCATGACTTCTGAAACATTCCTGAAGTTTTTTAGCATTCATTTCCTTCAACCAGTCTCTTCTGTGTATCCTAAGTGCTAACACAGACTTACAGAACAGATGTTGTTTTTTGTACCCAGAGACCATCTCTCCTTTGTGTAAATGTTTTATATTTCCTCGCACTGCTTTAAGTCCTAAAAATAAAACTGCTAAGATATGAGTGTACAGTTTTAAAATTGTATTTGTTTTTATACTTTGAAGACAAAAGAAAATACCAACAGATAGCAAATTCCTCACTGTATAATAGATGGTAGTCTAAATTAATTCTACTATTCAGAATGATGACGAAAGCAATGAAAAATTCAGAATAAAACTTGAGTAAATGTTGGTGTGTGCTGTTTGAAGATAAAGCGGCGTTAAGAATTCGTACCAGGCCTTCGCCGGGCTTGACGTTGGGCAAGTGGACCTCCTCCAGGCAGGCACACTGGCTCATGACAGGATCCGTGGTGGAGCGGATGGTTTTGTCACAGATGCCGTTTAAAACCTTGACCTAGACGTGGAGAGGCAAAGCGTGAGGGGGTTCAATGGTTAACCAAGTTTATCTCTAGCTGGTTGTTAAAGAAACGCACTTCACCTACAATCTTGAGTGCTGGTCAGCAATCATTCCGATAATCCTGCTCAATGAACACAAGGCATTTGGACTCCGTATTTTTGCAATCTGTGGGAATGGTACCACTTACTTCAGCTTCGTTTAAAAAGTGTGACTTTTAGATTAACTCCTTATAACCACGGCAGAGCACAGGCCGGGAAGAAATCCCCTTTCAGCAGTTAAGGGGAAGCCTCTCTTCCCAGCCACCACCTTAATGGCGTATTAGTGATCGCTCACATTCTCTGAATACCAAATATTCACATGTTTAAAAAAAATTTTTTTTAGCTTGCATCATTTTCCGAAAATAGACTTTACTTTTTGTTTTGTTTTGTTTATTGTTTTGTTTTGTTTTGAGGTACTGGGGATTGAACCAAGGGGCATTGTACCTCTAAGCTACACCCCCAGCCCTATTTTTTTATTCTTTATTTGGAAACAGGGTCTCACTAAGTTGTGGAGGGCCTCACTAAGTAGCTGAGGCTGGCCGCGAACCCGGATCCTCCGGTCTCTGCCTCCCAAGTACTGGGATTACAAGGGTACGCCACCATACCCCGCTAGACTTTACTTTTTAAAGTACTTTTAGATTTACAGAAAAACTGAACAAGTACATTGATTTCTATATATGCCCTTTCCCCACCCCAGTTTTCCCTATTGTTAACACCTTGCACCAGTGTGGTACATTTGTTATAACCAATGAAACAATATTGAGAGATTATTAAAAACTGAAGTCCACAATTTACAATAGCTTTCATGCTTTGTGCTGCTCGTTCTATGGGTTTTGACAGATGGTTAATGGTTTGTATCCATCATTACGGCATCACAGAGAGTTACTTCACTGCCCTAAATATCCCCTGTGCCTGACCTGATGACCGCCTCCCCCTTCCTCACCATGAACCCGCGGCAACCATGGACCTTTCTAGTCACTGTGGTTTTGCTTTTTCCAGCATGTCATATAGCTGGAATTCTACAGCAAGCAGCCTCTTCAGGTTGGTATATTTCGATGAATAATATGCATTTACATGTCCTCAATATCTTTTTATGACTTGACAATTCATTTATTTTTATTGCTGGATGATATGCTATTTTATGGCTATATCATATTTGTTTATCTATTCACTTATAAAGGGGCATCTTGACTGCTTCCAATTTGAGGATTTTAAGAATAAAGCTACTAAAAACATTCTATGCAATTCAGTGTAGATTCTGTAAACATAAGATGTTAACTCCTTTGGGAAAATACCTAGGAGTGCAACTGGTGGGTTGTATAGTTAGACTATGTTTAGATTTGTAAGAAACTGCCAAATTGTCCTCTAATCTGGCTATACCTTTTTTTTTTTTTTTTTTTTTTGGTGGTACGGGGGATTGAATCCAGGGACATTCTACCTCTGAGCTATACCCCCAGCCCTATTTTATTTTATTTTCTAAATAGGGTCTCACTAAGCTTCTGAGGCTGGCCTTGAACCTGCGATCCTCCTGTCTCAACCTCCCAAGTACGGGGATGACAGATGTGTGCCACCAAGCCCAACTTGGATATATCATGGGATGAGTGAGAGCGCCTGCCAATCCCCATCCTCACCAGCATTTGCTATTGTCATGTTTTGCATGTTAGGCACTCTGATAGCCTCACAGTGGTATCTTGTTGCTTTAGTTTACAATTCCCTACTTAGAGATGAAGCTGAACACTTCTCAAGTGCTGATGTGCCACTGTGTATCTTCCCTAGTGAGGTATCTGTTCAGATATTTTGTTCACTATTTAATTGGGTTGTTTTCTTCCGATTGGGTTTTAAGACTTTGTGTATTTTGGAGACAAATCCTTTATCTGATATGTTTTGAAAATATTTTCTCCCAGTCTGTGGTTTGCCTTTTCATTCTCTTAGTAGCACATGTCACGGAGAAGAATTTTGAAATCTGCATTATTCATTTTTCTTTCATGGACTGTGCTCTTGATTTTCTATCTGAAAACTCAGAGCCAAAACTAAGGTCGCTAGGTTTTTTCTCCAGCGCCATCTCCTAGAAGTTGTGTTTTGCATTTAGGTCTGTGATTTTCAGTGAGCACTCACATTTCCTGAGTGCCCAACAGTGACAAGTTAGAGAGACGAGGCGAGGAAGCCTGTTAAGAGGTCTCCGCGAGGAAGTCACGGTGTCACGGTGGTCACGTGTGGCATTTCCCCCAATCAAATTCATGTAACTTTTCAAAAGGAAATCGCCAGCGGAATCAGGAAATTCCAAAGAGTGATTTTTCTTTCCAAGGGGGAGAATCCAAGAAGTGACACTTTTTACATTCCGCCGATTTGTTTAGCCTCCTTATTTATGGAAAAATATATTTATAGCAGTTTCATTGCTAAATTCCTCAACATCAGTAGGAGGAAGGCCTTATCAAAAGAGCACAGGCTGGCTTATGTCAAAAGGAGGAAGTAGTGACGAATAGTTCCAAAATGCTCTTTAAACAGTCACGGCACACCCCCATTATAACATTTTTGCCAAGAATTTTTTTTAATAAAAATGGCCATAAAGTGAAATCCGTACAACAGTTTAACCCCGATTCACAGGCTAAGCATTAATTTATGTAGAATTGTACCCTGATGAACTGTTCAGAAGGAAAAAGACAAAATAAAACAAAATCAGAATCCCCAATATAGCTCATTTCAGCACATGGATTTTCACAATCACCATTCTTGTTCAATAACTTTTACTCTTCCTCTTCCACCTAACTTAATAGACTTGTATCTCCCAGGCCAACATTCCAAAGCATATCCTGAAATAATTAGCCCCAGTGTATTTACTTTAATTAAGGTGATTGCCACTGTTTTTTGGAAAAGGAATTTTAGAATAACTTTTAGAAATTATACTTACTACAGTTAAAACTTTATCCTCCATTTCTGCTACAAGGCAATCCTAAAGAAGGGGAGAAAGAAAAAGAAAACAGCATAAGAGCAAAAACTTTCAAAAACGACTAGCTTATTAGCTTTCCAGATTTTTCCGGGAGCTCGCCAGGTCCCTGACATTCCCCCCTGCCCAACCTTCAGCCTGAGTAGTCCTCTGAGACCTGGACAGGAGACAGGGGCAGTGGGGAGGGAGCTGACATCTGTCTTCTAAGGCCCTGTTCTCCCATGACCCAAGAAGATAATCTACAGAACCCACTAAACCAATTATCTAACTAGAAAATCTACAATAGTCACTGCACTGAAATCCACCTAGTGTCCAGACTGTCCAGAGGGTAGTAAGTCAGAAGTCCAAGTTCAAGGGACAGGACAAGGACTCCCAAGGCGACCCAAGGCTGAGCTGGTGGTGGGCCAAGGAGCCAGCAGTCCACAGCTCCGGGCTTGCTATGCAAACAGCTTGCAAATGAGGGCTTGAGTAAACTCTGCCACAAAAGTTTATTTTAAGCACCAGAGAGATTAAATCAGATATTTCTGTCCTTGCTAGATGAAAAAGGTTTAACAAAACATTCATTAACACACTGCCAAGAAAGTGGTCTTGAGGTATGCTATTGATGACATTCTCTAAAGGGCTGGAATGCGAAGCTTGGTTTACCCAGCTTAAGGACAAAAGCCTCGGAACATTGTTCAACAGGGCGAGTCCATTCTGGGAATCACCATTGTCCTGAGTGAAACTGCCAATGTGAAGCTTTCACAGTTAACCTTCTAGAACTCTCTGTGGCCGAGGAGTCGACCTACTCTGCAGGGTACATAGAGAAGAAGAGCCAGATGAACTGGTTTCTTTAGAGTTTACCCAGTGCCATTAAATATAATCCCAAACTGTGGCGAGTCTAAGGATAATGCTAATAATCTTAGGTATGTGAAGAGTATTAGTCAACTCAGCCAGGTGTGGTGTGCACACCTGTAATCCCAGTACTTGGGAGGCTGACAGAGGAGGATAGCAGGTTTGAGGCCAGCCTTAGCAACTTAGTGAAACCCTGTTTCAAAATCAAAAAAATAGGGGCAGGAAAAAAAAATTCAAAAAAATAAAAAGGGTTGGGGGTGTAGCTCAGAGGTAGAATACCCCTGGTTCAATCCCCAGTAACACACACACACGAACACACGGAATATTAATCAACTATTGAGGCAGATTTTCATTTAAATTGTCATTTTGGGGTCACTTTTTTACTATTATTGGCAGAGGAAATGGCTACCAACTTCTATATGATTTAATAATTTAGACTTTTGTTGTCTTCTTAAAAATTGCTTTTAAATTTTCTCTATCCGATGAGCCAGACATGGTGGCACATGCTTATACTTGGGAGGCGGAGACCGGAGGATCCGGGTTCGTGGCCAGCCTCAGCTACTTAGTGAGGTCCTCCACAACTTAGTGAGACCCTGTTTCCAAATAAAGAATAAAAAAATAGGGCTGGGGGTGTAGCTCGGAGGTAGAATGCCCCTAGGTTCAATCCCCAGTACTGCCAAAAAAATTTTTTTCTCTATCAAAGTGTAAGAAATAATACAAGCTATTCTACTACTCCCAAGATTTATTACAAAGACTCTCAATAAAAGAGCAGCCCAGGGAGAAAACACTCAGAAAAGAACTTTTAGAAATGCATTTTCACACATGTGAATCTGAGATGAACCCATTCTACAGAAGCAACTTATGTAAAATATGAATAACTGCAGCGCGAAGGTGTGCTATTCTGCCTCTATCTTAGTTGATGGAACTCAAGCACCAGCAGCCATTCTAGCTCGTCCTCCTTTACTACTGACTGACATTATTAAATAAACAACAAACTTAGAGAAACAGTCTATTCACGTGGCCGAGACAGAACTATAACTAATAATTTGTGCCTATGATCTTTCATTATAAATTGCGAAATGGCACAGACGTCGTCATCCTTGGGAGAAATCACCCAGAAGCAGAGCGCCTCTCCATGTGCCAGAGCCCAGGAGTCGAGGTCATGGTGTGGCCACATGGCTCCCATACTTGATTTTTTGAGAGATCCAAGAAGCCACCAAGAAAACAGCCTACCTAGCAGGGCACGGTGTTGATTACCTGTGATCCCTGTACTTAGGAGGCTGAGATAGGAGGATCACAGGTTCAAGGGCAGCCTCAGCAACTTAGCGAGACCCTGTTTCAAAAACAAAAAAATAAAAAGGGAAGAAGGAGAAGGAGAAAGAGAAGGAGGAGAAGGAGAAAGAGAAGGAGGAGAAGGAGAAGAAGAAGAGAAAGAAAAGAGACAGGCTCCCTGTTGAAATGAGGGAGGCAGTAAGGGCGAGTTTGCCTCCCAAACTGTTCAAATCAGCGTGGGAAAGAACTCGTTCTTTACCTTCTACCACGGTGCAGTGGGTTCCCACACCCTTTTCTCCCCAGAGGAAGCAGCTGCAGAGGTGACTCCACACCGTTTGGCATGAGGCAACGGAATGGAAAAAGAGGGACTGGAACAAGTTGCCACCCCTCGTGAGTCACAGAGTGAGGCAGAGCTCCTCCCGATGGTCCTGGGTCACCTGGACCGGCAGGCACACCCCAGCCTGGCAGCCTGCAGCCCTGCTGGCCTCTCCCCTGTGCCCTGGCTCCACTCCTTACTGCACCTTCTTAGGTACTGAGCAGCCTGGGGCAATATGCTTACCCTCTCTGTGCCTGTTTCCTGCTCTGAGAGACGGGATGATAACAGAAGTCTACCTGGGAGAGCTGGATGTGATCAGGCAGGCCAGGAGTGCAGGGCACACCTGACACACGTCGCACTCCAGAACAGTCTCTTCCTCCTGGGCCCCCACAGCTGTGCTTCCCTGTTTTGCTTGTCTTGGGCTCTAAGATTGCTCATTTCCCGATTCGACCTCGGGTACTGCCACTCGTCTCTCTCGCCATCACTACTGAGTTTTCATGGTACCACATGAGGAGGGGAGACTGGAAATATGGGTCACGATCCCCTCCCACCTCAGTTTCCTTCATCTCCAATTATGGCCTCAAAACTGTCTGGGAAGATCCCCCTGGGGCCTGGTGCAGGGCCGGAGCTGAAACAGTCTTAAGAGAAAGGGATGGCTTCTTTTATTTATTTTTTGAGGTACTGGGGATTGAACCCTGGGGCATTCTACCTCCAAGCTGCACCCCCAGCCCTATTTTTTATTCTTGATTTTCAAACAGGGTCTCCCTAGGTTGCAGAGGGCCTCACTAAGTTGCTGAGGCTGGTGGCGAACCTGCGATCCTCCAGTCTCAGCCTCCCAAGTACTGGGATTACAAGTGTGTGCCACTGAGGTTGGCAGGGAGATTTTTATTTTTATCATCATAAACATCAACACCTCTCCAAGAAGTACCACTGGAGGTAATGCAGTAAGCCTCCTATCCAGGCAAGTGCAGGATGGTTCTGGTCCAATTACTCCAGCACCGCTGTCTCAAGCAGGCGTCACTGGTTTGCAGAAAGCAAGTGCTCAGAGTATGTTCGACTGTCTACATGCTGTCTACTATATTCCTTAGCTCTCCTCTAACTTTATGCAACTTCATATATAACTGTATGTAATTTTATTATATAATTTATAATATAAATGTAAGCAATTTTGTGTGTTTGTCTCTTAACTTTCTCCTGTCCCAGAGGCTGTGAGCTCCAAGAGGCAGGGATTTCTTGTCTGTTTCCTCTGGCACTCCGGTGGCTCGGACAGTGGCAGGCACAGAGAAAATGCTACACAAGTGTTTACGGAAGGACCTGACCAAGTACCTGCGAAGCCAACATCAGTCCTCTCAGCACAGCAGACTCATCCCGTGAAGACCCCGCCCCCCACGTCCTCACTTCCCCTGGCCCCAGGTGAGCAAGGATGCGGCCTGTGCAGGTGTACCTGGGAGCAAAACCTATCCACTTGCTGATTACGATTTTGAGCTCTTACACTTGCATGTAATCGATCACAAGTAAACTCAGTTAAAAATCAAAAGAGGAGGCAGAATAGGATGAGGAGAGTGAAGCAGGGAAGAAAAAGACCACTCCCGGTAAGGTGTCAGGGAAATGCCTTCCACCACGGCCAGACCTCTGGGGCTGCTAACTAACATATCACTGTTGGAGTCAGACTCTTTTTGTCAGAATTACCTGGTGCCTCATTGAAATGAGCAAACACGAGGCCATTTAGCAGCTCTAAGAGCCTTTCGCAGATCATGGCTGCCAGAGCGCATGACCCTTGAGCTTAATGGCTGCTCAGAACCAGCTCTCAAAACACCTGCCATGGGCCAAGCCAAATCTCACTCTTCATGTTCCAGAAACATACAAATACAATTCATAATATCAATATAAGTAATTTTGCGTGTTTGTCTCTTAGCTTTTCAGAACTGTATCTGTGTGACGGCACAGTCAGGATTGAGGGAAAAACGTTTGTTTGTTTATTTATTTATTTATTTATTTATTGCCAAATCGGTAATGGAAATAAACATCAAATCACAGAATTTTAGAACCAAGCAGGATATGAAGGGTGAAAGAAAGCACTTCTTATAGTGTATAGCCTCAGTTCAATTAAAAAATAATTTATAAGTGTCTGGTACATGCCAAGTAATATGACAGGAAGTGGTCTTAAGTGCTCATAGTCTAATAATATATTTAAGAAGTGAAGATCACAGAAGCTAGATAAGTTCAAGACTGGCAGATATAAAACCTCCTGGGCCCGCAATGAACCAGGAGTGAAACTGACTTGCGTCACTTCCAGACCAGAACGTGGGAACCTCCAAGGTCCTTTGTCTCTCTGCCATGAAGACAAGCAACGTGAGATCTGACTGTTCTGCAGCCCATGTGCTGAAGTGAGGAGAATCAGAGCAGATCTCCAGGCGGAACCATTCGGAAGTAAAGAGTCAAAGAATAAGCTGCTGAAGCGTGGGGGCTGTTTGTTACTGCCTCATAACCTAGCCCATCCTGACTGGTAAGGTCAAGTCAGAATGAAGGATCAGAATCCACAGATATAGTAATGTGCTCAGAAGAAAGATTATAGCGAGATTTAGTCACTCCAGAATTTCTATTACAAAAAATTAAGTGCTCTAACATTTGAGAGGAAGAACAAGACTATTTGCTCAGCAATTTTAAAACAAAAGAAGGTAATCTCTGATTCAAAATGCACTGGTCATTTTTCACAGAAACCATCTGTACAATGCATCTAATTTATAGCCTTTCATCTCTCCCCGATACTAATTAATGAAAAAAAAAGTGTTTGTGGGAGAGAAAGGGGTACTTCATATCTGCATGAAACCCTTTGAAGAAGAAAAGGGAGAAGAAATTTTTGGAAAGTAATGATGATGCATGACTGACCTTCTGCACTGTGGTGGTCAGATCCAAGCAAAGCTGGATGATTTTGTTCTTCGTTACTGAGAAATCAGTGATCCCTGTAAATGGAGCCCTAGGAAAGTAATGAAAACTCTCTTTAAAAGGGGGAGTGGTAGGCCAGGAGTGGTGGTGCACGCTTGTAATCCCAGTACTTGGGACACTGAGACCGAAGGATCTGGGTTCGCAGCCAGCCTCAGCTACTTAGTGAGGCCCTCCGCAACTTCGTGAGACCTGGTTTCAAAATAAAGTATAAAAAATAGGGCCGGGGGTGTAGCTCGGAGGTAAAACATCCCTGGGTTCAATCCCCGGTACCGCAAAAAGAATAAAAATAAAAAAATTTTTTTAAATAATTAAAAAGGGGAGTGGTGAGAGAACTCCACTGGGATTCCACACTATGTTGGCAAGCACAGCTACACAGTAGGCTAGTTTAAATTATTCTTCATGTATCTATAATTATCTTCATAGATCAGACATGGCTTCCTCTCAAATAACACATAAAACAGGAATCTGGATAGAAAATAGAGACGTGCTAGATTTTTAAAAAAAATAAAAAAAATGAGCTCATGCCTGTAATCCCAGCACTTGGGAGGCTAAGACCGGAGGATCCCAGGTTCAAGACCAACCTCAGCAACTTAGTGAGACTCTCAGCAACCTAGAGAGACCCTATTCCAAAAATTTTTTTAAAAGGCTGAAGGTATAGCTCAGAGGTAGAGTGCCCCTGGGTTCAATCCCCAATATCACAATAACAACAACAAAAATGAGTCAAGAAAGGTAACATTCCATCCGAAGTGAACTGCCTTCATACCAACCAAATACTCATTAATGTTTAATCTCAATGAAAAAACCTTTAGCACAGTTTCACTCTTCTCTAAGCGGAGGTTAATTTGTTCTGGTTATTAACCTTTTCAGTAACTTCCACAGGAACCTTTTGGCCTGCATCGCAGCCAGGGCTCCTGAGTCCCAGGGGAAAGGATGTGAGTGGGGCAAAGGCTTGCCCTCCTATGACAAAGTGCAGCCTGCGTGCGGCCCAGCTCCCTCGGCGACTCACCTGTCCAGCCAGGCCAGCAAGGCCTTGGCCGCACCGATGAGCTCCACCACCGACGTCAGGAACTCATTGGGGGGCTTGCGGGATGTGTTCCCGTCATAAGCTGAACTTTTCCGCCGGCTACCTATGTAGTTCTGCAAATTGTGGGAAGATGCCCGCAGTTTCAGAACCAAGTTCTTCATATTATCAGTTTCGAGGCCATAGTTCTGTGGGAAATAAAAGTAAAGGGAAAAATTCAAAATGATCAATAATGTCCAAACTCTCATAATTAACTCCAGAGCCCACTGAGTAGCTGGGAAAGAGCCTACACTCACCGCAGAATCCCATATGATCGACCCACGACCCACCAAATTTTTAGACAGAATTTTTTTGTTTAGTTTTGATGGTGGTGGTACTAGGGATTGAACCCAGGGCCATTCTACCTCTGAGAAATATGCCCAGTCCTATTTTATTTTTTTTATTTGTTAACAGTGTCTCGCTAAGTTTCTGAGGCTGGCCTCGAACCTGCAATCCTTCAGTCTCAGTTTCCCAAATACTGGAATTACAGGCAGGTGCTACCACACCTGACTTAGGTAGAAATTTTGAAAGGAGTTAAGCACAAATTAACTGCAGTCTTTTAGAAGCTTTAAAAGAACTGAAAATTTCACAATATGAATATGTTCCGGAATAACAGCAATGTTCTAACTACACCTTATATTCATTCATCTTTCCCCTCACTATTATTTTCTAGAGACTAAAATGTAATATTTTCCTTCAATAGAGAAGACAAGAATAAGAAGATGGATTTTCATCGTGGCTTTTTAAACTGAGAATCCAAGCCCCAGAAGTGAATGGATGCGGAGCCCACATGACACGGCTTGTTTTGAAGGACTCGGGACTGATTAGGGGGAAATGTTCCCTCATGCAATCACTCTGCCTTCCAACTTAAATCAAAAGTGCTTACTAAAAGCAGAAAGTCAGCTTTCTGCCATCAATGTCACCACAGAGTACTTTTATTCTTATACACAATATTTACTTCTTGAACTCAAAGAGGATTAAATGAATTTTATTGTTGTTTTTTTTTCAAGGGGCAAGAGGGTGTACTGGAGATGGGACCCAGGGGCATTCTACCTCTGAGTTACACCCCCAGCACTTTTTTTAAATTTTTTGTTTTGAAACAAGGTCTCTCTAGGTTGCTGAGAGTCTTGCTAAATTGCTAAGGCTGTCCTGGAACCTGAGAGCCTCCTGTCTCAGCCTCCCAACTATTGAGATTACAGGCGTGTACCACCACGCCTGGCTGAACTTTACTGCTGCAAGAAACTTTCAGCCTCCATCTTCGACAAACCCACAACTTTTGATATTAAAATAAAAGGAGGGGTGTATCTTACTATAACTGGTTCTCTTTGTGTTCTACTAGATTTGCCCCAATTTTTTTTCCCAAAACAAATCATGAACTGAAAAGATGGAGAGATGTAGCTAAAATTGAGCATAATTTTAAAAAGAAGTTAAGATGGAAAAACGTTCTTTCCCCTTCGGCCCCATTCCACAAAAAGGAGAGAACAAGAAACTAATTATATTAGCTTGAAAGGACTCTACTGTGGAAGATAATCAGGAAAGGATTATTAACTTCAGTGCCCCACAATGAAAGACAGGAAATGAAGAATTTCTCAAACTAGATTTGATTATTTCCATCAGTCCTTTCCCTAAAACCTGTCTCCTTCTGAAATTGCTGTAATATAAGGCATCGATAAGATAGAAACGAGGCTGTGGCGTAGCTCAGTGGTAGAGTATGCTGAGCATGAGAGAGGCCCTGGGTTTGCTCAGAACCAAAAGAAGGAAGAAGACAGAACAAAGAAGAGGAAGAAGATACAAACTAAGTAATAAATGAAACGAGTCTGAAAACTCGATACACACACTAAACCCTGCCACTGTGATCTTACTTCATTAGGGTTAGGCGTCAGCGAACATTTCCTGAGCTGGATGAGAAACCACACACCAGGCAGGAGCAAAGGAAAGAGACCAGACACTCACTCTTCTAGGGCCTTAAACTTATCCAATCTTAGCTGAGCATAAACTACCCGGCTTCTCCTCCTTCTTTCTCCATTTCTCTCTCTTTTTTTTTTTTTTTTTTTTGCAATACTGTGGATTGAACCCAGGGGCATTCTACCTCCAAGATAAGCCCCCAGCCCTATTTTTTTATTCTTTATTTGGAAACAGGGTCTCACTAAGTTGCGGAGGGCCTCACTAAGTAGATGAGCCTAGCCACAAACCAGGATCCTCCAGTCTCAGCCTCCCAAGTACTGGATTACAAGCGTGCGCCACCATGCCCGGCTTCTTCTTTCTCCATTTCTACTAGCTCTGTTCATGATCTAACAGACATGATAAAGGATGTCAGAGGCACACAATGAAAACCATCTTATATATTTGAGTAATTAAGTGACAATCTAAGAAATATACTTTACAGTTTTCCTTAAGGCATCTGATAAGATCCTAAGCAAGATCAAATACAAATTGCTAGCCAAGATTCCTCCTCTGCACGATATCTCCCCATTTAAAAAAAAAGAGAGCGAGAGAGAGACCCTTTCTAATGATTCGCCATGAGTAAATGATGAACAATGAATCACCCCAGGGTGTCACAGCATGCATGAGCACGCTACACAGGTACATTCCGTGCAGGTTATTTCATTTAACCACAAATTTAGGTGCATAAGTTAACACAGGTACCAATTCCAACTTTGCTCGTGTCTCAGCCTACTTGAACCTGAAAAGTACAGCTGTCCCTGCCTCGGTCTTGGAAGCTAGGACTTCCTTGATTTGTCAAAGAGCACAGGTCAACATTATACTTTCTTACTGACCACCACACACTCTTGACCAGTGTCATCCAAAAGAACTTTCTGGAATGATGTAAACAGTCTTCATCCACGCTATCCAACATGGCAGCCACTGGCTACCTATAGCCACTGAGCATTTGCAATGTAGCCAATGCAACTGAGAAATGGACTTTGATTTCATTTTAAGTAATATTCGTTTAAATGGCC
This sequence comes from Glis glis, assembly GCA_004027185.1. Classification (NCBI taxonomy): domain Eukaryota; kingdom Metazoa; phylum Chordata; class Mammalia; order Rodentia; family Gliridae; genus Glis; species Glis glis. The sequence goes on along the minus strand of PVJS01017874.1, from coordinate 17,313 downwards.
ACATGTGATAAAGGCTAACCTACTGGAAAGAGCAGCCCCAGGGTCCATACCGTTACCCTCTGTCCCACACAGTGGGACAGAAACTGGGCTCTGAATCTGAAGTCAGTCCTGGGTGGATGTCCTGAGTCCACCTCATAAGTCACTCTCCTAAGCCACTCCCACCAGCAAGGTCAATATTCACCAAAGGCGGTTTCTCTCCTCGCACTCTAGCCATGACGAGCCGTTTATGAGCTGTTGTTGACCAGTGCTGGAATATTAACCAGGAGCTGCTCCTATTTTCAGTCCCTGTCCAATCTATCAGCCCTTCTGTTTGCTCCAAAACTCTCCAGTGATTTTGTTTTTTACCCCCCTCCTTCCTTAATTCTAACTCTATTCGTTTTCTGTCTATCATAAAATCAACATCCACTCACCTAAATTTACACAGAAACCTCTTTTATAACACTAGGGCCAACCCCAGTTACGCATCCACTGCCTGGAAGATAAATATTCAATGCCAAAGTTATCACCAATCCACACATCCAAAGATCTAGATGGTACTAGATAGCATAATTAGTATATGCATTAAAATGCGAATATTTTAAAAGGTGGTTCTACGAAGACTACAGATATTTTAGTAAAACTTTTAATAAACCTTCCCACAGCCCAGAAAAGGCACATGCACTAGCAAACGCTCCAGGGACCCTCCTGTCAACGCACCCAGGGGCGCGCTACTGCACAGAGCAGACCCAGAACAAGGCTGAGGTCAGAGCATGGTCGACAGAGGAAATTAGAAGGAAATTGTAGGAGATAAAACACAGCTTTCAGTTCTGGCATCAGTCCAGCTTTGTTCATTTTGGTCTAATATTTTAAGAGGCAGGGAAGAGGAAAAAGCAAAGAGCAGGCCCGGAGGCAGCGGCTGTTTATCCTCCCCTTGATGTACACAATGTGCCTCTGAGAGTCGGCCCTTTCTCCTCGCCTCTTGTACCGTGGATTTTAAAGTCATTTACTTGTCCTCAAAGTATTACCGCAAAGTGAAAGAGACGATTCAAATTCACAGAACATCCTGCAGAAAAGACCAAAAAGCCATGTTCCCAGAAGGTATAATAAACATATTTGGCTATGAAAAACAGACTGTTTTAATAATAAACAGGATGCTCAGGAATGTCTTTGGCAGTGCAAAACACCTACCTGTGAGTATACAGACACATGGAAGGTGAGCGGTACTGGACAGATGGGGAAAACAGATACCACCATTTCCCCTGAGGTCGCAGAGGGAGTCTCGTGAAGCACAGCCAGGGTTAGAATGCAAAAATCCTGCCTCCCCGGCCAACGCTCAGACCACTTGGCCACGGTGTCTCCCTTGAGGCAGCTCATTTATCAACCACAAATAATTTCCCCATTACTTTCCTAAACAAGAGCAGCGCATCTCAATGCAGAAGACGGGGCCCTGTCCATTTTAAGAAGAAGAATACGCACAATGGAGCAAGTGTTGTATCATCGACGGAACGCAAACCAGCAATGGCAAAATCGTTGTGAGAACATTCTTTCCCACCATCATTCTGGGTGATGTAATTGTATATACCCCTGGCTTGGGTTCAGAGCATTACTAACCCAGCCTGAATGCTGGAGAGTGTGTCCAAACCCCGACAGTTAAGGAAACTGCATCCTTAACATGCACATGATACGCAGACCTGAATCCCACCCGGGCCAACCAGTGTGTAAACAAGAGGCCCTTACAGGTGTTCTTAGCCCACATCTAAAGGAGCTACTTCTGCGGCCGCAGAGTGATGCAAGTATCAGTACCTGGCAGGATTGAACTCACTCACTCACAGCCAGAGCTACGTCATCTGCAATACAGAATGAAGTTCACCTTTTTTATTCCCATCTAGCTGCCAATTCTTAGGTTGATTATTTTAAGCACAAATATTGATTATTTAAGCAATTCAAATATCTACAAAACTTCAAATACTTTTTTTCTTTTCTTTTTTTTTTCTTTTTGGTACTGGCAATTGAACCCAGGGGCATTCTACCTCTGAGCTACACCCCCAGCCCTTTTGTTTTGTTTTTTTTTTTTTGTAACAGGGTCTCATATGTTTCATATGTTGTTGAGGCTGTCCTCAAACCTGCAATCCTCCTGTCTCGGCCTCCCAAGTACTGAGATTACAGACAAATGCCACACCTGGCTTCCAAATACTTTTGATAATCACAAAAGCACACATAAAAATTGGAACATCACCCGTTTCCATTCAGAAAAATATTTTCATTCAAGACTGTGTCTGTCTTTTTATTCTATATAAAAGATAAGAAAATAAGACTAACACAAACTTTTTCTGCAAAAGGCAACTTTTTTCTGTATACAGCAAAATAGTAAACATTGCAGGCTTTGGACGACCATATTGCCCCTGTTAAAATTACCCAACTCTACCACTGTAGCAAAAACGCAGCCATCAGCACATCAATGAATGAACATGGCTATGTCCCAATAAAACTTTATTTACAAAAACAGACAGGGGGCCAGATTTAACTCACAGGCCATAATGCGGCAGCCCTTACTCTACAAAATGGTTTTTCTTCCCTTCTTATATTATCTTCAACTCATACCTCACTTCAATGGATCATTAAGAAAGCAATGAGAAGCCGGGCGTGGTGTAATCCTAGTACTTAGGAGGCTGAGACAGGAGGATCTCAGGTTCGAGGACAGCCTCAGCAAGTAGTGAGACTCTCATCAACCTAGTGAGACCCTGTTTCCAAATAAGAAATAAAATCAGGCTGGGGGTGTAGCTCAAAGGTAGAATGCCTCTGGGTTCAATCCCCAGTACCACAAAAAAAAAAAAAAAAGAAAGCAATGAGGGTTTGCAACAATGAGGTTCTACAGGAAGTCATCACTGTACTGGTCGCCTTCTCCTGAACTAACCAGTGCGCAGAGAAGGTCCACAGCCTCCAACACCAGCTCCTGGTGTCCGATCCGCGTGACCCCCAGCTCTTCAAGATCCTGGTGGGAAATCCGCAGCAGCTGCTCGCCATCGATCTTCTCCCGCTCAAACTTGTGGACATATGGCTGCAGACAGTCATCGAGCCCTACCAAAAACACGAAAAGGCCATTATTGTCATTTTGTTCCTTTACCCCCCAAATTGCCCACACATAAATCAATCTCAGCAAGCACCAAATATGATTAGATTTGATTATAATGTGTGCTCCACCTGACGGGCGCCTTTCATGTGACATCTCATCTCAAATGGGTTTGAAGCACGCCGTGCAGAATTCTAAAGTGGACCCCACAGTGTTATGATAGCTGCCTTCCCCCATTCCCGATAGACCAAAGGGACAAACGCTAAACTCTGCTGATTGGAAATGCTAGTTATCTGTACCCGACATATGTTGTCTGTTTGCTAAGCAACCCTTCCCCTGGGAGACGGTCCCTCTCCCAGCAGGCTTGCCAATCGGGATGCTTGGCCAAGGTGGTTGGCATGTGGCCGTGCTGGCCACAGTACTCCATACGCCAGCCAGCCCTGGCTGCAGGGATGGCCACGTGACTCGAGCACAGCCAATCGGAATCTCCCTGCTATATGATATGTGGATGCAAGAAGATAGAAGCTCTTTCTTCCTTTCCAATTGGAGGTCAGAGGATACAACCTTGGCGGTGCTGGCAGTCATTTTTCCGATCAGTTTTCTGAGAATAAACCTACTTGAGAGAAGGGGGGGGGGGATGTTCTGCTAATATCCCATAATGCCCCTGGGTCTAACCCTCTTAAAGATACTTCTCCTGAAATTTTCCATTTAAATTGAAATAAATTCCCTTCCTAGTTGAAGCACATTTGTCATAAGTTTTTGTTCCTTGCAAATGAAAAAGTTCTGATGAATACAAATCTAAAGGAGGAGGTACCAGCAGTGGTTCCGGAGAAAGGCAACATTAAGTGGGTTAGCTTAGGGCGATTTTTCCAGGTCAAACACTACTGCCAACAGGGTCCTATTTTAATGCTTTTATATAATGACTATAATGGGTAAGCCAAGTGGAACTTAGGAATCTTTATTCCTATACAGAGAACTCTCTGGTCAACTTGATATAATGGTTTGAACGGAATAAAATCTTACCTAGAATCAACTGATCTTTTCAAAGCTAATAATGAAAGTCACTTTTGTGTTTTAAAAGGCTAGATTTATATAAATTCAACCCCAATACAAAGGACGATGACGCAATTTAACTAAAAAAAAAAAACAAATTATGTGGAAATCATGCTGATGCCCCCCACCCCCGCTACCAGGACGCACGCGCACACACATTTCACTTAACCTTCTCAAAAACTGTGCCATGTATATATTTCTCTAGGTTGGAAAAAGTCAACATAGGTCCAGCACTTACTTTGGGTAATATTAAAGTCCATGAATCTTAAAAGCTGATGTGTGAGGCTATACATTTCGGCCACACCCACTTTCACCATTTGCCTTTTGATAAGATAAAGGAAGGGGAATTTTCTGATAATCATTTGTAGCTATAAATACAGAAAGAGGAAGTTGGACTGTAATCCCAGTAGTTAGGAGGCCAAGATAAGAGGATCACAGGTTCAAGACCAGCCTCGGCAACTTAGGAAGACCCTCAGCAACTTAGTGAAACCCTGTTTCAAAATGAAGTAAAAAATAAAAAGGGCTGGGGGTGTAGAGGCAGAATACCCCTAGGTTCAATTCCAAGTACCAAAAACAACAAAAAAGAATGGGGGTGTAGCTCAGAGGTAGAACCCCCCCTGGGTTCAATCTCCAGTACTATAAATACAGAAAGAAAGAGTAAAAAAAGTTTTTATAGTCACCATCTGGAACCACTCATCCTCCTGCATTGACATCTGTCTAGCAGAGGGGCTCTGTCACATAGTAAGCAAGGTTGGGGACATTGATATAAACCAGTCTACTCTGACGACCACGAGCCACAGCAGCCTCTGGCATGTGAGTCAGGTAGGCAGTGGAGGCCCGGAGGTCAGTAGGTTTAGACTGATGTCCCACCTGGGCCACCAGGCCACCAGAAGTCCATCACCTGTGGAAGGGCTGTATCCATCCATAGTAAGCAACAGTGACGAGGGACAGGACTGGAGGGGAGCCTCCTAACTACTCTGTCCCCCTTTCATTGATCAAGAAATTAGGCTCCTGGAGGACGTATAACCCATCCGCAGTCCCATGGCTGATAAGACACCAAGAGAGGGATTTTTACAGTTGTTTTCTTCAACTGCTCCAGAAAAGCTTGATTCAAACCAAGGTCTATTGGCCACAGACCTTTTGCATTCTGCCTGGATTATAACATGGGATTATATAAAACTCCTCCCCAGGCATTTTCCTAAATAAGCAGTAAGGCCTCCTTACAAAACAGTTGTTAAAATATAAGCACATAAAGCCGGGCGTGGTGGCACACGCTTGTAATCCCAGTACTTGGGAGGCTGAGACTGGAGGATCCAGGTTCGCGGCCAGCCTCAACTACTTAGTGAGGCCCTCCGCAACTTAGTGAGACCCTGTTTCAAAATAAAGAATAAAAAGTAGGGCTAGGGGTATAGCTCGGAGGTAGAATGCCCCTAGGTTCCATTCCCAGTACTGCAAAAAAAAAAAAAAGTAAAATAAAATAGAAGCACAGAACCTCGGTGGTACTTAAGAGGTACTGCCAGTCTCACTGAGTCCAGCAACTGGGAAAGTGCAGACAAGCTACAGTGAGGTCTACTCTGTATCACTTAGCCAGCTCTAAACTGATGGTGACCAGGCCTGCAGGCTCTTCTCTCAGGATGCCGCCTTCTCCAGCCTACTTCTAAGCGTTAGAAAGAATTTTTGTTTTAGCCAGTAGTGGCGCACACCTATAATCCCAGTATTTGGGAGGTTGAGACAGGGGATCACAGGTTTGAGGCTAGCCTCAGTAACTTAGCGAGGCCCTCAACAACCTAGTGAGACCCTGTTTCAAAATAAAAAATAAAATAGGTCTGGGGGTGTAGCTCAGAGGTAGAATGCCCCTAGGTTCAATCCCTAGTTTTAAAAAAAATGTTTTAATTAGTCCAAAAAGCTTAGGAAAGCTATGTTAGACACTTAAACTTAGTTATGGCTAAATCCCCCCACAATTCATAAGTTGAAGTCCTAACCCCCAGTACTTCAGAATATAATTAGAGAGAAAATCTTTAAAGAGGTAATTAGGTTAAAATGACTCATGAGAGTCGGGTGTGGTGGCGCACACTTGTAATCCCAGTACCTGGGAGGCTGAGACAGGAAGATCTGGGTTCGCGGCCAGCCTCAGCTACTTAGTGAGGCCCCTGCAACTTAGTGAGACCCTGTTTCAAAATAAAGAACAAAAAATAGGGCTGAGGGTGTAGCTCGGAGGTAGGATGCCCCTGGGTTCTATCCCCGGTACCACGAAAAAACAAAAAAAAATTCTCTAATAAAAAATAAAATAAAATAAAATGACTCATGAGAATGGTCTCAATCCATATGACTGGTGTCCTTGTAAGAAGAGGAGACTGGGGCACATGCAGAGAGAGAGAGGGAGAGGCCCATGTGAAGACACAGGGAGCAGATGGCCCTCGACACGCCAAGCAGAGACCTCAGAAGAGACCAGCCCTGCTCAAACTCTGACCTCAGCCTTGCAGCCTCCAGAGCTCTCATCAAATAAATTCCTTTTGCTTCAGCCACCCAGTCTATGGTACTTTGTTATGACGGCCCTAGCAAGTGACTATAAACCTAGTCCCATTTTATTTCATAGTCACCTGCATGCGATAAAACTTTTTTAAGCTATAAGCTTTATTTATTGTTTTTTTTGTTGTTGCTGATGGTTGTTCTATGTATTACAGAGTTCATCCTTAACTTATCACAACACACCTTTATTATTACGCCCCGCCCACACAAGGTTAAGACCTTTACAACAGTATACTTCCTCTTCTCCACCCCCATGCGGGTGAATAACATACGGGATAAACTCTAGAACCACATAAACAAGGCCCCGTGACCCGTGGAACTGAAATGCCGTCCACCCGCTACAAAGCAAGCTCGCTGGTAGAGATGGCACACGTTAGTTTTCCTGTGTGAAATAAATGAGTCCACCAAAATTACAGTGGAGAAACCATGTTTCATGGACAATTAGCAAACCTCACGCCTGGATGGTAAGGACACATAAAGAGGAAGCCAGAGTTCTCCTTTAATTAACAAAACAGAACAACCCAGAGGAAATAGGATTTCAGAAGTGGCCATGGAGCATTTAGGAAATACTTGGGGCACAGAAAGGAAGGTTGATGGTGCTGGTGTGGTATGGGTTCTGGATATAGAACAGCCCAAAATCTCCTGGAGGATTCTGGGAGGATACAAGCAATGTCACCTCAATTCATCCCAAGTTCCCTGAGTCCTCGGAGAATTATCAAATGGAAAGATCACGTTGCCACCTATATAAAGACGGAATCTGCCAGGCGTGGTGGCGCACGCTTGTAATCCCAGTACTTTGGGAGGCGGAGACCAGAGGATCGGGGTTCGCAGCCAGCCTCAGCTCTCTCTCTCTGTCTCTCTCCGTCTCTCCCTGTCTCTCTCTCTCTCTCTCTCTCTCTCTCTCTCTCTCTTTCTCTACTTAGTGAGGCTTCCGCAACTTCGTGAGACCCGGTTTCAAAATAAAGTATAAAAAATAGGGCCGGGGGTGTAGCACGGAGGTAGAATGCCCCTGGGTTCAATCCCCGGTCCGCAAAAAAAAAAAAAAAAAAAAGACAGAATCTATTGTGGCTTACACGCTCTCTCCTGGAGGAATACAGAGAATGAATGTGCTGGGTTTTAAATAGGACAGCCCCAAGAGTTTTCTTATCCCAATACATTATGACCAATTGTTTAGCCATCCTATTGTTTAGAATACAATTAGACATTTATGAACAGCTAATTTAAACTCTTACGCAGTCCCACAAAGGAGGGCCAAGTCCTCAATTTTAGTAAGCTGATGTAACAGTTTTAGAATTTTCAGTAACCAGTACTCATACTTATTGGTCAATTGCACCTATTTGCCAGTTTCTTGCTTCAAGGAACTTATACAAAGTCTTAGCAGGACCAAGAAACACATAATTAAGTGAAATGACATTAAACAAATTCTATTTACACTATTAAAACCCATGATGAAGGGTGAAGGAAAAGGAGAAGCGGCCTACAGAATGAGAGCCACAGTCTGAGAAAGGCCAGACTTCCTACTGTCACTAACCTGGGCTGCAAATAATCCTAAACTTTCAAAGAAATCCCAAATGCAAGAAGACAAAAACACACCTCTCACCTTGGACGTAGACGATGGCTGCGCGGTGGCCGGAGTTCCAATCCCTGTCCCCCTTCTTACTGACTGGTAACTTGGGGCAAGTTACCCAGATGTCTCCTTTGTAAAATGGGGAACTGATACTACCCACTACACCACACTATAATGAAAGTCGAAAGGTGGCATTTATAAAGAGCTGAGAACACAATGGAGCATATGCTCTGGACATTTTGTTAAATTAAAAATGTGATTTATTCAGGTCCTAAGAGTTCAGAATAGTTACTAGGGAGAAACAGAAACTCCCAAATGCTTTGGTGGCCCTCTGGAGCAGAGTTAATTGAAGATAAAAACAAAGTGTCAGCGGCCCATGCTCCTTCCTTCCCCAGAGAGCTCCCGACCATGGGCTTCTGCTAAAAATGTCTTACGATTTACATCAGCACACACACCCGGAAAGGAAACACTCCATTCTTCATTTTGCCCATTGCTCACTCCACTGGTACACAGAACATCCCATGTTCTTGAAAATAACAGCATTTTGTGCTTTTTATGGCAGAACAGTATTCCTGTGTGTGTGTGTGTGTGTGTGTGTGTGTGTGTGATATCACATTTTCTTTATCCATTAAAGATGTTTTAACCAAAGTTTGTTGTTATTGTTGCTTTGTTTTGAAGAAATGTTGTGATTCAGAAATCAGTTTCACTAAGCCGGGCGTGGTGGCGCACGCTTGTAATCCCAGTACTTGGGAGGCGGAGACCGGAGGATCCTGAGGCCCTCCGCAACTTCGTGAGGCCCGGTTTCAAAATAAAAAAATTGGGCCGGGGGTGTAGCTTGGAGGTAAAACGCCCCTGGGTTCAATCCCTGGTACCGCAAAAAAAAAAAAAAAAAAAAAAAGAAAGAAAAATCAGTTTCGCTAAAAGCTGTAGCCTCCCATCTCCCTCAAGACTTTTGAGGGTCACAGATGACAGATGATACAAAAGCTTTGCTCCACCGGGATTTGTTTTTTTGTTTTGGGGGATTTGTTTTTGTTTCTTTTTTTTTTTTGGTGATACTGGGGATGAAACCCAGGGGGCATTCTACCTCTGGGCTACACCTCCAGGCCTATTTTATTTCTTATTTGGAAACAAGGTTTCGCTAAGTTGCTGAGAGCCTCACTAAATTGCTGAGGTTGACTTCGAACCTGTGATCCTCCTGTCTCAGCCTCCCAAATGCTGGGATTACAAGCGTGTGCCACCACACCTGGCTCATACCTACATAATTTTAAAGGTTTGATGAATTCTTTTGCCCTGAATTGACCAACCTTTCCCAATGTGTCCAAACTCTAAGCAGCACCTCCAGGAAGGGAGGCAGGGAGGCCCAGGGCCACCTCTCAGAGGAGGTCCACGACAGAAAGGCGCGCGCTCAGTCTCTGCACCTGCTGAGCCCGGCAGAAGCACAGTTCCTCGCACTGGACCTGGAGGACTGAAGCCAGGAGCCTGCTGGACCAACCCCATCCTCTGCCGCCCGCCCGTGAGGATGTTCATGCCTGCTCCCAGGAGACGCTGCAGCCACGACCTCCCTTGTCTGGTTCAACTTGCAACTCAAATCCAAGATCCAACTTCACTTGAATCCCAGGAAAACATGACATGGCACAGAACGCTCACTGTCTCGCTCTTTTTTCCTCTGAGTCTGTGCATTAAGGTGAGAAGAAGTGATAGGACCAAACCATTTTTCCTCAGGGCCTTTCTTGCACTCCACCATACAGCCCCAAACATAACTTCCTAAGCGGCCAGCGGGAGGGGGACCCGGGCCAACCGATGCCATCCAGTCTCCGCGGGCCACCAAGTACTGGCTGCAGCCCATCTCTGGCTGGTCACCTCCCCAGCTCCACAGTGACTGTGTCCAACCCTCTCCACTTCCCTCGAGTCCCCTTTACCCGCCTACAACACCCGCCCAAGACTTTCAGGAACCGGGATTCTTCCTGCTATGAAGCGGGACCTCTTCTACATACTGCAGCCGCCCACGAGGGCCATGTTCTCCTCCTGTTCCAAATCCTTCATTTTACATTTTCAAACCCGTTCCCTCCCACTGCCTCTGGGACCGAAATTTATCCTCACGGATTCTTGCGTTTGAACTTTCCATTTCTTCCACTGCTGCTGCCACCTCCCACCTTTAAAAACAATTAGAAAGCACCCTCCCCTCATCCCGGATCCCTGAAGAGGAGGTGGTCGGTACCTCACGTCTGGGCTCCAGCCCTCGCCTTCTGTTGGCTAAACTCTCCTAGTACTGACTCCCACCGCCACCACCCACAGAAACTGCTCCGTACTGGTTTTCAAGGACCCGGTAACTGTCGCTCCAGTGGGTGATATGCAGTCCTGTCTCTGCTGTCCTTAACAGCATGTGGATGCTGCTGCCGACTCTCCATTCTACAAGGCTTTCTCCTCTCTCGTCTGCCCCCACGTCCTTCCTCCTGGCCTTCTTCCCGTGTCTGTGACAGTTTCTCCTCTGTTCCTCTGTTGACTGGTCTCCCAACAACTGTCCCTTAAATTCTGGAATAGATAGTCCCATCTTTGGATCATCTGTCCTCTCCTCTGAGAAAAAGCAAGGACTGCACCCAATATAGCAGAGGCCCACAGCAGAGTAAGCGCAGGCTTCGCAATCAGACATGGGAAGAGATACGAGGACTTCAGTATATTCCCTTATCCAAAAATGTAAGAGAACTCTCGGCTTTACTAGCGTGTGCTCGATTCCAGCACATTCAGCAGGTCTGTAAGTCACGTGTCCTGCTATGAACTATGGGGCCTCCAGACCCCTCCTGCACTGAGAAGGCAGGGGCTAAATCCACAAATGGTTCACTTCTAGCGTGTTCTACTGTCATGTAGTTTGTTATCTACGTTTAGTTCACTAGTTCTCATAACACAAAGTCCTAAAGAGATTCCTGCAATGGAACCTGTACACTGAGATGATACGAGGGCAAGCTATGGAAAATATCAGAGTTGATATATCTAATCAATGATCAGATCAATCAAGAACTGTCTGACCTTGTTGGCTCCTGACTGTAATTACATTACTTGAGAAGCTGAGACAGGAGGATCGCAGGTTGGAAGCCAGCCTCAGCAACTTAGCGAGATCCTCAGCAACTTAGAGAGATCCTGTTTCAAAATTAAAAATAAAAAGGGGCTAGAACTCTGAGATAGAATGCCTCTGGGTTCAATTCCCAGCACCACGAAAAAAAAAGAATTGTTTGAAATATGGTGTCATATCCAATCTTAATAAAGAAACATACTCTAAGTACATGCTTGCCTTGTGATTTTAAAAATAGTTTTAAATCTTCATCTTTTGATAACAACTTGTTCTATTTTTTTTTTTTTTTTTTTGCGGTACCGGGGATTGAACCCAGGGGCATTCTACCTCCGAGCTACACGCCCAGCCCTATTTTTTTCTTTATTTTGAAACAGGCTCTCACTAAGTTGCAGACAGCCTCACTAAGTAGCTGAGGCTGGCCTCGAATCTGCGATCCTCCACTCTCAGCCTCCCAAGTACTGGGATTACAAGCATGCACCACCACGCCCAGCGATAACATCTATTTCTTAAGGGACATATTGTAACAGGCACGGTAATACAGTAGAAGGTACCTTTACTTAGACATGCATGTCTACTTATGGTGGCCATGTGCACACAAATTATCTGCTTACTGAAAAGTCTGATCAGAAATCTGCAGATCACAGATCTCTACAAAGATAGCTGACAAAGCTGGGTGTGGTGGCGCATGCTTGTAATCCCAGTACTTGGGAGGCTGAGACCAGAGGATCCGGGTTTGCGGCCAGCCTCAGCTACTTAGTAAGGCCCTCCACAATTTAGTGAGACCCTGTTTCAAAATAAAGAATAAATTTTAGGGCTGGGGGTGTAGCCCGGAGGCAGAATGATCCTGGGTTCAATCCCTGGTACCACACACAAAAAAACAAAGACAGCTGACAGCTGCTCTCTATCTAAAACTGAACACACGCAGACATGAGCTCTTCCTCTTTCCCATCAAGCCTGCCTCACTCCTGTTTTCCTTATTCTGGTCAATGGCTCTGGGTTTACAGAGTTTTATAAGCCACAGACTTGGAATATCTTCCCTTCCTCCACATTCTTCATCCTCAAGGACCAGTGTTCAAGTCCTGCCAACTACTCCTGTGTTGAGGGCCATCTTAGCGCACGCAATGAGGTCGCCATTTTGGACTGGCTCAGCTGGGTACACAGCACATGCTGAGTGGAAATTGTCAGCACGCAGACAAACTTCCTTGGACCGGATGGACCGAAAGGTGGACTTTGATGACCTTCTATTCTCCCTGAAATATTTACCTTACCCCTCCCTAGACTTAACTCATGACTGCCACACCCTAAACCTAGCTGGTGACTGCCTTTTCCTAAAACTTGGCCTGTAACCCTAAATTTAACCCATGACCCCCTTGCCATTTGCTTTGTTTAAACCCTTAATAAAAAAAAGGACACTGGCAGGCCGGGCATGGTGGCGCACACTTGTAATCCCAGTACTTGGGAGGCTGAGACCAGAGGATCCAGGTTCGCGGCCAGCCTCAGCTACTTAGTGAGGCCTCTGCAACTTCGTGAGACCCGGTTTCAAAATAAAAAAGTATAAAAAACAGGGCTGGGGATGTAGCTCGGAGGTAGAAAGCCCCTGGGTTCAATCTCTGGTACCGCAAAAAAAAAAAAAAAAAGAGGACGCTGGCTGCAGGAGGTCAGGAGAATTGCCTGGCTCCTCCTCGGCTGACCCCGTTATTAAAAATAATAATTGTGGACCCAGAGTCGTTCATGCGAGGGACTTCAGCAAGCAGCAACTGCAGCACCAGTCTATCACACTCCTGAGCGCCCTTCACTACTGCCATGGGCTGGATCGGCTCCTCCAACCCCGCTCCTGGGCTGAAGACTTACTCCCAGCCTGTGGTGCTGTTAGGAGGTGATGGAACCTTCTGGAGATGGGGCCTAGTGATAGGAAGTTATGTCACTGGGCTGTGTCCTTAAAGGGAATATTGAGACCAAGCTCCCCCCACCATGTGCTGCCTCCATGACATGCCGCCTCACCACACCCCCAAAAGCAGCAGGCCGACTGACCATGGGCTGAAACCTCCAAGACTGTAGCCAAAATAAGCCTTCCCTCTTTTAAGTTGATTACCTCAGGTATTTCATCATAGTAATGGACAGCCAATTAACACAACCTTCCTTTCTATCTGCGTTGTCACAGCTGAACTGATCCCTGGCCCAGGATTCTACAACAATCCAGAAAGGGGCTGCCATACTCAGGCCCTTCATCCTCTTAACTTATCCTGTAGAATTCCATCTGAGCAAAGCCGTCCCCTCCTTCGTGGATCCAAGCCCCTTAGCTTAGCGTGACTCTCTAAGGCCTTGAGGGCCTGCCCTCTTCCAAAGTCCTCTGCACAGTCTTACCTTCCATCACACTCCCCCGGCTAGTGAAGATGGGGGAACACCCATCTTGACGAGTTTCTCCAAAAATAACAGAGGTATCACTCCAGGTTGGCAAATAGAACTCACAGGCCAAATCTAACCTGCACCTGCTTCCATAGGTGAAGTCTGATGGGAATACAGTCACAATTTTTCCATTTACATATTACCTCTGGCTGCTTCTGTGCTGCAGCAGCAGCAGCACTGAGGGATCGTGACAGAGACTGTATGGCTCGCAAAGCCTGAAACATGTACTCTCTGGCCCTTTACAGAAAAAGTTCTCAATACCAGCACGCCTGGAATCCCAGTACTTGGGAGGCTGAGACAGGAGGATCGCATGCAGGTTCAAGGCCACCCTCAGCAATTCAGTGAGGCCCTCAGCAACTTAGTGAGACCTTGTTTCAAAATAAAAAATAAAGTAGGGCTGGGGGTGTAGCTCAGGGGTAGAATGGCCCTGGTTCAATCCCCAGTACCACAAAAAAGGAAAAAAGGTTTGCAGACCCTGGTACGGCTCCTATACAGGTCACAACAGTGACGAGTGCAAAGTAACCACAAATCTGCCAACCAGAAAAACAGACTAGACTGGTCCACTCTGAAATTAAATGAACCTAGTTTTTTTTTTTCTTTTCTTTTTATATGTTTGAAAGAATCAGTTTCTATAATTACACTGAATTTATAAGCAGAAAAAATGTTATCCTCCCACCATCCCCAATAAAAAGCATCTGAATACATTCTGGGGAGACTTTACAACTTTTTACCCACTTTGCTATTTTCTTTTGGTCAGTTTTGTTAAGGCATAATTTATACCTAATAAAATTCACCAATTTTTTTTTTTTTGCAGTACTGGAATTGAACTCAGGGGCATTCTACCTCCGAGCTACACCCCCAGCCCTATTTTTTATTCTTTATTTTGAAACCGGGTCTCACTAAGTTGCGGAGGCCTCACTAAGTAGCTGAGTCTGTCCGCCAACCTGGATCCTCCGGTCTCAGCCTCCCAAGTACTGGGATTACAAGCGTGCGCCACCACGCCCGGCTAAATTCACCAATTTTCAGTGTACAATTCCATGAGTTTTGACCAATATATTCAGTTGTGTGACCACACCGCAATCATGATATAAGCATTTATTTAATTTTTTATTTATTTATTTTGGTGCTGGGGATTGAACCCAGGGGCATTCTACACCCACGCTACACCCCCAGCCCTTTTTACTTTTCATTTTGAATCAGGGTCTCGCTAAGTTGCTGAGGTTGGTCTTGAACCTGCAATCCTTCTGTCTTAGCCTCCCAAGCAGTGGGATTACAGGTGTGTGTCACCGTGCCCCACTATGATATGAGCATTTTTATCACCCAGAAAAAGTTTCCTCCTGGCTCTCGGCTGTCCGCTCCTACCTCCTTTCCATCCAAATGAACTCAGTTTCTTACCCTGGCTGAACCGCACATGCGAGCCAGCAGGATGGCTAATTCGGGCTCGTAGGCTCCTGCGTGGAGTAGCAGGTGTCCATCAGGGCTACTGCTCTCACGTGCTACTAGCTGCCGCTCCGATTCCATAAGCCATCCCACAAGGCTTCTGGTTAAATTTAATTGGAGAAAGAATACCAGGACTAAACGGTGCCTGAAAGCTGGGTTGAAAAACCTCCTGGGTATATTGCAGGCTGAAAATTTTCTGCTTCTGCATGATGTGTGAACTTTA
Organism: Glis glis; assembly: GCA_004027185.1. Lineage (NCBI taxonomy): Eukaryota > Metazoa > Chordata > Mammalia > Rodentia > Gliridae > Glis > Glis glis. The sequence continues at coordinate 1,979 of PVJS01017874.1, read as the reverse complement.
TAAATAACCCTTACTTATAAGAGCAGGGTATAAAAAAGGAAATAAACTGCAAAGAAACCTAAATTCCGAACATCCTCAGAGCTAAAATAATAATAATAATTAGCAAGTGAATGAAGTTGGTCTTGAGAAAACTCTTCTCTATATAAATCAGGCTTTCTTTTTTTGATAGCATGGAGATTATTTTTTTATTTGGGTGCATTGTAATTTTATATCATATCAGGATACAGAGTGTCAGAAAAATAGATGCACACAACTCTCGCTGCCCTCCCCACTGGGTGCCCCAATGGGAGCTGCGCCTACAAGGCCAGTGAAGAGGTCGTCCCTCCCTTCAAAGCAGTACTTGGGAGGCTGAGACAGGAGAATCGCAGGTTCAAGGCCAGCCTCGGCAATTTAGCAAGGCTCTCAGCAACTTAGCAAAACCCTGTTTCCAAATAAAAGAAATAAAATAGGTCTGGGGTGTAGCTCAGAGGTATAACTCCCCTGGGTTCAATCCCCAGCACCACCAAAAAAAAAGGAGAACTCCATACACAGAATTGAAGAACCAGCTGCCGAGGTCCCCAAGAGCCCCATCGGGAGCCACCACAGCTCTTTCCCTTTGCCTACGGAATGGGCACTGATGCTGAGAATCACACCACGGGCCATTTTGGGGGATACCAAACTGAAAAAAATATAACAAAATAAAAATGTGGACCCTTGGCCATTTGACAAAAGCTGGTTTACATATCACTGAGGAGCTATAACATATGCAATACCTGGCCAGGCATGGTAGTACACGACTGTAATCCCACTACTTGGGAGGCTAAGACAGGAGAATCACAGGTTCGAGGCCAGCCTCAGCAACTTAGTAAAACCCTCAGCAACTGAGCAAGACCCTGTTTCAAAATAAAAACTAAAAAGGGCTAGGAATGTAGCTCAAAGAGAGAATGCCCCTGGGTTCAATCCCCAGTACCACCAAAAAAAAAAAAAAATAGTAACCAAGCCACAACTTAACCTTACAAGAAACCGCCCCAGGAAGAGCAGGAGGACAGAGTGCCAAAGCACTCGCATGTCCCCAAAGCAAACTCCACTTTCTTGCCAGTAACCGATGTCCTCAAAGGCTGACGTTACCCCGAAAACATCAGAGATGTTACCAAGAAACAACCACCCCTGGGGTTCGCTACATAAAGAGATGATACAGCACTTAACCAAAACTTGGAACTAGGAAACGTGTCCATGCCAGAAAAATTTAAGGAAGGAAAAACAGAAAGAAAATCTTAACTCAAGGATTTGAGTTATTCAGAAAACAACAGATGGCTTGCCCTCCTCTGAGGTTTATGAACTGGTAGGTAATGCGTCTCAGCTGAAAATCTTAGCCGGGAAACCCTGGCTTCAAAGCTATAGGCCTCGCCAGCCCTGCCCGTCCCAACCGTACAACCCGAGCACTGTGAGAGGGACCCGCATCCACGTGCCCTGCATCCTCAGCCCAGAGTGGGACAGGACACAAGTTGGTATTATCTGAAATCACTGTGAAGGGAAGTAAAATGTATGCTGATCTAAATCACTAAAAAAAGAGGTGACAAGCAACTCATAGTTAACGAAGGATCCAATGGTCGGAAGAGATGATCAGAATTCAGAATATAACAGCAGTCCTCCATGCTCAGCCACGAGCCCTCATCCCCTGCCCAAAAAATGTGTGATAAACTTGAGAATAATACCGAGGACTGGGAAAAAAAACACAACATTGACTTATATGTCTGTGGTGGTATGTGTGTGCACACATGCACAGGTATAATGTATATCTCAGCCTGTACTTGGGAGGCTAAGACAGGAGAATCGCAGGTTCGAGACCAGCCTCAGCAACATAGTGAGACTCTCAGCAACCTAGCAAAACCCTGTTTCCATGCCGGGCATGGTGGCACACGCTTGTAATCCCAGTACTTTGGGAGGTGGAGACCGGAGGATCCGGGTTCGCAGCCAGCCTCAGCTCTCTCTCTCTCTCT